>JAPZDY010000004.1:12258365-12274516 GCA_029783645.1 Ctenochaetus hawaiiensis | reverse complement strand
ACCTATGGAAAGATATTAATCCAGCTTTTTTTTTCCAATTCATTAGTGATTCCAATTTAAACTGTTTATAAATTAATGTAAACATGCCACATGAGACCAGGGTTTGCAGCAGTGGATGCCTCCTGTACCTGAATGATTGAAACTGGTGAACAACATTTAATTATCATAATGACCTTTAAAAAAACTTATATTTAATATGGATTAGTGACATCATGGCTGCTACCAACCAATCAGCGCAGAGAACCATTTAGCTCTTATACAAAACACAGAAATCACTGGTGCATCTGACGTTTCAGAAAAACTTATGCAAAACTCTGCTCAGCAACTTAATAAGTCCTTTATTTGCAATGTTCCGTTACCCTCTTTCCAGTTTCCGATGCAAAAGAAGCAATAATTTCTTAAATAAAGAAAGCAAAAAAAATATTTACAAAATTCCAATACAACTAATAATCATTGGATTATCTAAAGCACCTCTCTGCATCTGGACAACTGCTGCTTCTGTTGGAAAAGGACTCACTGCAATAACATCAGCAATTTATCGTTTCTGAAAAATAAAACTGAGAAAAAAAACAAAAACAAAAAGTTTCGTAATTATCATTATTATATATTTACAGAACGCTCCTGAAATGAGTTTCCACTTAGAGTAGAAAAGGCTTTCGGATCATTTCTGTGTTTTCGTTTTTTTTTTTTTTTTTTGACTTTTTTTTTTTTTTTAACTTTATATATTTTATCAAGTCAATTTTCTGTAGATTTCAAGTTTTAATGGTGATTGGGTCATTAAGTGTCCTCTACAACAGCTCAGGTTTAAGTATAGAAGAGGTACAGATGAAGAGTCCGTCAGTGTGGTTCACTACCGGGGATGGGAGAGGATGGCTTAGAGGAAGCATTAAGACCACCCCCTAGTAGTCAAGGTCAAAGGTCAACATTAGTCCTCCGTGTTTCTGTCCTTTGTAAGTTCATGATGGGAAACAGGAAGAGAAAATAGACGACATTTGCTTTAAAAACTCCATTCATCAAATTAATGTTAGTTCATTCGTGTATTTGTCTATCAACATTTCGTCCACTGTATCATTAATAGAAACACACTTCAGTCATGCTGCACACTCCAGTAAGGGACAAAGACACAAGAGCCGAGTTCGCATTGAACACACATGACCATACCCATGTATCAGGGAACCCACCACACCGCACGCCGTTTATTCTCGCAGATCTTATCTGATGTTAGGCATTATCGTTATCTAGAAAAAAAGCAGCCAGTTGGTTTTTGTATTATTGTGACATAAAAGAAGTTTTTTTTCGTAGTGATGTGCGATACTTCACACCTTCTTAACAAGCAATCCTGCTGAATCAGTTTTCAAGTTTATTTGATGAGGACACTTGCTGTCACAAGCAGGTGGGGAAATAATGAGGAAGCAAAAGAGGGAAGGTAGAGAGAAATGATTGTTTTCTGAGTCCATCCCTCAAAGAAAAAGAAAACATAATAAAGATTTATCCTCATTGAGGATTGAATTTTTGAGTCTGCCTCTCTCTGGCAATACTGTCCATGACTCTCTGCAGCCGCCTGCAGAGCCCCTGCCTTGCCAAAGGGGGGCGGCAGCTTTCAGTTCAGTCTGTTATTCCTTGTCAGACTCCTCCTCAGCCTCACGGAGCCAGGTGAAGAAGGCGGTGACCGATTTCAAGGCCACACCTTTGCCTGTTTGCTCTGCGGGGTCTTTGCTGGATTCCCACTTGTAAAAGGCTTCCTCCTTAATCACATCCTCATCGTATAGGGCGTCGAAAAACATCCGCAGCAGGTCTGCAGAGACAGAATGGAAAAGGTCAATACTGATTCAGCATTGATAATGAAATGACAGGTGGTTTTGTTGCACTCAGTAACACATCACACGGTTCCCGCAGAAGAGGAGAAACAAGATAACAAAGGTCTAACATTACAACAGCCCAGCAGTTAAACACACAACCTGGATTTCATCATTTTGTAAAGCTAACACTGATTTCTTAAAATTTGTTCTAATAATGTTGGAAAGATTTGGAATAAATAAGCACATAACAAAAATACAAAAAAAGTTCTTTGTGTATATTTTAATGCTAAATGTGTTACTTATATAAGCTTAAACTGGTCAGATTGTACTCAGTGTTCATGTAAATATATAATTTTTTTCAGACTGTGGTTTAACAAATACCTCTTTAAATTTCTTTCACTTAGTGCAAAGTCAGGTACATTATCGCACGTCCTGTGTTTGGCTATAGGCATCATGAAATCAAGGCCTTTTCTGGATAAACATCATCACTAACAAACTGTTTTCATTAACAGCAGCACATTTAGAACTTGATGTTTACAGGTACTTTGCACAGCCAACATAAGTAACATTATTGAGAAACTTAGCAAATGTAACTTTTTTATTGCTTTTGGAGCAATTATTTTCACACAGTGCACAAGTTTCAAACACATTTTTTTTTTACCATCACAGATTTTGTTCTAAGTAATGCCTGTTTGCGTGTTAAATCAATAACCTGAAATAATGAGCCCCTCCAAATTTATCATTTGTTGCAAGGCTACGGCATCTTTATGTTTAGCCATGACACATTACAGGTCACCCTCTACAGGTAGACTAACAGCAGGACACTCACTTGCTGGCTGCTCCATGTGCACCATCAGAGCCTGGAGGGCATAAAGGGCCTGCAGCTCCTTCTGTTCATCACACAGATATCTCTGCAGCAGACTGGCCCTTTGGTTGATCTGCTGTGCATCCACCCTGTATGGGTTGTCACCTGAAACGTTGTGTAACAAACACTCTTATTCAGACAAACAATGAATTGAGATAAAACTTCTTGTGTGATCTGAAAAAAGTTTACTCTCCAGGGCGGCAACCACATATTGCGGTTTACATTTCTACGATTAGTCATGACAGATTACTCATATAGCAGTGCTTCTGAAACCTTTTCCCTCCTGGAGAATTCATTCTGTTGCTGTTAGATAATAATGATGATGACGACTTCAGTTAAAAATAGTACAGCTTGTACAAGCCGAACTAGTCATACTTACAAATGATAGCAGACTGACACACTGATGTCATCAATGCTCGTACAAACTGGTTGGAAGCAGTTTGAGACTCGTCCAGGTTGGCCTGAAAAAATTAAAAACAGCCCCAACAAAAAAACTGTTAAATAATGGAGAGAAATTTCTTGTGCTTCTTTTATATTGAATATTCAAGTCTAAAGTAAAACATCATGATACACATCACTAGTACAGTCACGCACCTCAACCCAGTCTCTGATGCGCTGGTTGTTGGCCTTGTCCTGCAGGAGTCTGTCCAGCTGTTTGCTGAGCTCCTCTCCACTGAGGACCTTCTTCTTACCGACCTCCTTTGACTCCGTTTCCTCTCCTGTGGTGAACTCCACTTTCTATATTTCAAATGAAAAAAAACAAAAATGCTCTCATAACTAACCATCTTGTAAATTGTTTGCTTTCAAAAAGTTCCATCAGTTAATTATGCATTGTGTTTTACAATGGGATGTAATGTAATACTAATATTTGTTTTTCACCGTATTAAATATAGTTTTTTAATAAATATTTAGGACAAATATTGGAACTTTAGTTATTGATTTTATTTAATATCGTATTAATGATTTTTATGGTTGTGTGGCCCATTTGAGAAGTTGTGCTCCACAATCTTTATTTTCTTGTGTCTCTGCCAAAATAGATGGTGAAAATAAAATAAAATACAATATTAGTCACAGAAAAAAAAGTTCTTTTAATCCAGATAGAGAAAACCTTTTCATTAGGCCCCTCATTTCCTGACTGGTGATTTCATTTTGCTGTCCAGTGTCACTGTGGTCTACAAACCTTATCAGTGACAAACTTGTTGACATCCTCATCTTCAGGCAAGAAATCACTCCAGTTCAGCCCGGCCTCTGTCCACATGGCCCCAACCTTCTTAGGGGTCTGATGGAAAAAAAGAATCAAACAATTCAACATCAAATCCAGTGTGTCTGAAAAACAAAATTGCACCAAGTATTAGAATACATGTACAGTCCAGTAACTCCGGACTCACCATTTCTTTGCAGAGCAGCTGAAGGATCTGTGCCAGCAGCACGCCAGCCTTCCCCAGAGGCACAAGAGGCTTCGAGATCTCCCTAAAGACACATTCACACCAAATTAGGCTTCACACTGCTTTGACCTAAATTAATATTCAGTTTTGTTTATTACCTTTGTTAATAAAACTGAACTTATACAAGACATAAAATTAAAGCATATTTTGGCTAATGCAATGAGTGCAGGGGTAAGATTATTTCCCATTTGTGTCAGCATACATAGATTGGCCATAATGTGTAATAAAAATGTCCATAAACCCTACTTTGGCACCCTAGTTATGGTCTCACTAGCTTCATAAAAAATAACTAAGACAAACCAAGGCCGTTAAATGCTAAAAAAAAAAAAAAAAAAAAAGGACAGACATTAACGGGTCAAAGGAGCTCTGAAAGAGTCTGCTTTAGGCTTATTTGATCAAATTATTTTTGCCGACTTCCAGGCATGTGACTCACCTGAAGAGCTGTCCCATAGGGATGCCTCCCTCATGGAGCATGGGGGTAATGAGTTCAGCCAGGTAGAGCCAGATGTGAGGTATATCTATGGCCGTGTCTTCAGCAGCCTCCAGGGTCTCTTCTAGTCTACAGTCCCAAAAACACAGCACTCAATTTAGCTTGAAAATCATCCACAATCATTAGTTAATTTCCATTGGACAAGTATGTTTAAGGCAAATAAGAACACTTTAGATGTGAAAAACTTCTCATATACTAGAAACGGTGAGGCGGTTTTTGCTATAAATGCTTACCCTTTGTAGTACTGCTGTGTGGACAGAGTCCCTGCCTTTACAAGTTGGTGCAGCAACAGGCCCATGTGCTCTCTTGCAATGGTGCTGCGTTCAAGCGTCGACTCCACAGCACTCCGCACAAACACATAGAGCAGTGAGGCACTGTTGAGCTCTGACACACACTGTAACGCCTCCTACAGCAGCACAGGAAGGAGATGACCATCAGAGAGGTTTCATACTCCAAATATTTGCTAGTTAGCTTGATAATCTGTGAACATTTTAAGGCTAATTTCTGTATTTTATAATCTGGGACATTTTTTTTATGTCTAAATGATTATCAGGTACAAAAAGTGAAAAAAGTCTGCAATTGCTCCACAGTAATACTTGAGGGTAAATTCCCCTCTCAAGGTTCATCCACTTGAAGTGCTTGTTTTTGCTTGTTGATACCTTCAAGTCATTGATGTGGAGGTACTCCTCAATGATGGCGTTCGACTTCTTCTCCACCTCTTCTTCAGTCAAGGCTGCCTTTGTAAATGAAAGAGGAGGAGTGGGGGAACTTTCACGCTTAACTGCAAAGAAGAAACGAAAAGGTCAATACAAGTTCAACATCATTGCTCTTATGTCTGGCACTCTGATCTCCGTATGTACAACTCACACCATCAGCCGTCTCAATCAGACTGTTCCTGAAGATATTTTTCTACCATTATATCTTTATCAAACATTAACTTTTGCTTCATGTTTTTTTCACCTGGGAGATCCTTGTTTGGACCTCTGTCCCGGCTTCCTCTGTCTCTGCTTCCTCTATCCCGGCTTCCTCTGTCTCTGTTTCCCCTGTCATCGGTCATGCTGGCCACGCGACGCACAGGCTCATTTGAGGCCCGGTTATCTCCAACCCTCCCACTGCGTTCCTGTGATTCTCTGCTGAAGCTTCTCTTGGTGATTTGGCTCTGGCTGCTCCTGTCGTCACGACCTTCCCGTCCCTCACTGCGGCCGAATCGGTCGAAACGATCCCTGTCACGATCACCCCTGTCTCTGTCGCCGCCACGTTCACGGCTAGAGCTTGACCTGAAGGTTATAAGAGAGACCAAAGATCCACATTTATCCCAATGTATAACAAGTATAAGGCACTGAGAGTTTACATGATCTATGTCTGATGTTTAGAAGAAAAACAAAACTCCTCAAAGTCCCTTTACTCTTGTAAACAGTGAGGAGGGAGGGAATAAACAGGAGCAATGATAAGTGAGGCTAAAAGATTTCACTTGGTGAGAAAACATCTGCAGCTGCTGAATACCTCTGAGGAACTCTGCGATCAGAGTCTGCTGATGACAACAACGAACCAGACTGCTGCAGGGCTGAGAAGCGGTTGAGGGTGCTTGTAGTTGGACGGCTGGAGTCTAAAAAGAGGAAGAGGATAGGTTATCATGGTATCTACTAAAACAAAGTTAAAGCCACACTTGTCTCTTTGAAGAAGGTGTTTTACCCTGATCTCCACTTGCTGGCTTAGCTCCGATTCCTCCACTGCTGCCTTTGCCCCAGCTACCCCACATGCCTTTTCCCCCCGGAGCCAGCAGTTGATTGTTGAAGTCCAGAGCACCGGGCTAGAGGTAGGCACAAAAGATCAATTAACAAACAAGTTACATTTAACTAAGCCCGAAAATGATGATTTTTTGGCAGAACATTATCAGGGGACCTCAAAGTTGAACTTCCACCTTTTAGATATAAAATATCATCATTTCATCATTTTATTTATCCTACTAGACATTTGTGAGAAATTTAGTCATAATTAGCATGCTAAATCTTGACCAAAAACATGTTTTGTGAGTCACTGTGACTTTTGACCAACAAATTCAAATCAGTTCATCCAGTCCAGGTGAATGTTTGTGCAACATTTGATCAATAAATGTTCAAAAACACAGTTACTGCAGACATCAAGTCTCTAAACACTATGTTTGACTAGCTGTGTGAAACAATATGAAAATCTGAAACTGGAGTCTCAGAAAGGATGATTTTACTCAAGAAATGTAGTAAAAATGTCCTCTTGGACTTGAACTTGGTACCTTGGTGATCTTGCTAAGGCGGGTGGTGTCGATGGGTCTGTTCTTGGAGATGGGCACCGTGTTCCAGCCCTCATCCTGGGGTTGGCTGGTCCTGCCACCTCCTGGTGTGTGAGGCCCTCGGCCCCCCATGCCTCCTCCCATTCGGCCTCCTACCTCCTTCTTGGACAGGAGCTGCTGCTGGACCTTGATCTGTTCCCTGTGCTCCTCCAGCTCTGCCTCTTTGTGGATCTGGTCGATTGTTTTAGGACCTTGGTCTCCTCTGCGAGGCACCCAGTTATTCTGTGGATTGCAGATATGGGACGGTTATAAAACAGTCTTTGTTGTTCAGTGTCTACTTTAAGAATTACACACAGCTCATAACACACTTTAAATACATTCTGCATTCAGGAATAATTCTTGGCAATAGTCACCACTATAAATACTTGTTATCAGCTCTTTTTTATAATATCTTGTTACTGATGAATTATTATTTACCTTTCTGAGGTCCAACACATCTTGAAGCATGAAGCGGATTCTGGATGAGGTTTTTCTCTCTTTGATGATCTTGTCCATCTGGTTGAAGTACTGATCCATACGAGGCTAAGATCAACCCAGAAAAAAAAACAAGATTTATGAGTCATGACTAGAAAATGTCACGTGAAAATGAATTAGGAGAGACCGACTCATACATGGAGAACACTATCCTCAGCTCCTTAATCCTAATCACTAATTATCAGAAGCCCAGACACATGACTCAAAAAACACCCCGGTTGAATGCGTAAATGTTTTATAAACATTGACTAACTTGTATCTATGGGTGTGTTAATGCTTGACTTACCTTGGCCTTCTCAAAGTCCAGGTCTTTGCCAATCGTGGAGAGAAGCCTGCAGAGACACTCCAGAGACTCTTCATCATGATTCTTCAGTAGTTTCACTACGCAGTCGTGCATGATGGCCTCTGTCAGCATCTTCAGCTTGAAGAGCTCACCAATGAACTTTATGTTGCCCAGCGAACGGCGGCGGGCCTTGTCTCTGGCCTCCTCCAGCTCCACCCTCAAGCGCTCACGCTCCTCCTCCTGAGGGCGAGTAAAAGTGGGTGGGTTAAAATGATCAGTTTAGTCTAAATAAAACAACATTAACTCTGGTGGTTTAGACAGTGACAGCATAACATCACATTTCTTACATCTTTGGCAGCCTCCAACTCTTTTTGCTTTTTCTCAAAGATTTCATCATCATCCTGGTCCTTTTCAAACTCTTTCTGGCAGCGGTTGAGCAGCAGTTTGCGGAAGTTCACAAACACCCCTGGCTTGTCTGAGGTGGGGACTTTCAACTGAGAGAGAAAAACAATGAGAAGAATAATGTTTACAAAAATATACATTATTAATCTCACAAATAGCATAAAAACCTCATATTAAAACAGAAAATGGCTCCATCAGTTCCTCATTACCATCATGAACTTTCAGTGGCCCAGACACGTGGCACATAATAAAAGTCATCATTGGAGCAAAAGGTAAAAGCACAAAATTAAGGCTCAACCACACAACTTACCCCCATAAGGCAGCGGCACATGTTGGCATAGGCCACAGAGAAGTTGGGCTCTAAGATGGCCTTCTCAAAGATGAGGTCAATGGCTCCCTTCAGCCTCTCCTCTGTGTCTATCGTCAGCTCTGTCACCTGCTTCATCAGCTCCTGAAACTTCTGAGGGGTCAGCTTGTTGAGGATACTACGAAGACGCTTGAAAAGTTCTTGAGTCTTGGCATGTTCAGGATCATCTTCATCGCCTTCCTCCCCACCGCGGCTGCGAGTAGACTTCTTCGTAGAGGGCTTCCAGGCCTTCTCAGCCTTGTTGAGCTGCACGTCATCGCTGAGGGACATGCTGCTGATGATTTTCCTGGGCTCTTTCCTCTGACCCTGCTGGGAGCGGCGTGGCCCGGGTGGCTAAAAGGAAGAGAATGGATACATATTTAGGAGAGTTAGAAAAGGAAGCTCATGCAACCAAACAAACATACTGAATTGCCAGCCTTGGTATCACCCAACAATCAGTGTCCTTCAAAGAAGTACTATTTTCCCTCTCATAGTCAAGAAGCATCATAATCACAAGAGACAAATTCACTCACCGGGCCTCGTGGTCCTCCCACTGATCTGCTCCCAAGGTTCCCCAAGTATGAGGGAGTAAAATCAGGACCAACATTCATCAGTCGAGATGGGTCTGCAGGCCGCAGTGGAGTCTTGTTCACCTGAATTTAAAACAAATGACCTCAGTGCCAAATACAAAAAATACAAAAGACAGGTGAAGAGGTCTATCAAGACTTCTGATTCTGTCTTAATTACAATGACACTATTTAGAAACTAGTTAAGTCAATGAGGTAAATTTAAAGTAACAAAAACACCTTACTTACAGGCATCTTTGTTTTAACTTGCAAAAACTGATAAAAGTTGCATGAATTATATTATTGCACTTCACTGAAAGATGACACGAAATCACTTCCTACCTTGTCCAGGACCACATCGCTGATGACAGGCAGGCCCTCAGGTCTGTGCATACTGGCGCTAACAAACTGGCAGCCCAGGAGGAACTCCCTGTCGTACCGCTTCTTCTCCTCAGGGTCAATCGGCTTCCATTGTTCTGAGAGACGCAGGAGAGACAAGTGAATGCAGGGGATTAAATTTAAAAATGAAAAAAGGCTAGAGTTTTGTGTACAGCTTTTTAGCACTGCAGAAAACAGGGGAAATAAGCCTGGAACTTGCAGAAAATGGATGCTCCACTATCTTTATGCATGAACTTGCTTTCCAATACATGTTTTTTTAAATCCACATGGAAAAAAATGCAACTAAGAAAGAAATGAATATGATGTTTCTTAAGAAAAACTCTGGTAGGTGGTGTGACTGTCTTCTAGTATAGTAAGATATAAGTTTGATATAAATGAGACAAATATACTTGATAAGACTTTGAGTTTGAGCAGTGTAGCTCCGAATGTTCCACCCTTGTAGTATAAATTATTCAAATTGCTAAAGTAAAAACGCAAACCTGAACAGAAAGGTTTCTAAAAATGAAAGGATGCTTAAAGAGCACACACTTTCACTGAGGCCAACTGTCATCTATGATATTTTTCAGAGTCAATGCTTTAGCTTGTTCTCTTGATGCTCACACCTTATCCCCTAATATCTCTGGTGGAGCTTATTGTAGACAATTCACATTAGGATGTAATTGAGTACATCTGGTTGCAAGATATGACATTTGACATTTATAATATATTGACATTTTCAAAGCGACACGTTAGTTTGAGAGAGAAAAAAAAATGTTTCTCCAAGTGTGGCAGTGTTGAAATTTTAAGGGTTCTCCCATTAAACAAATGACTGAGATCTCTTCGATAACTGCTTTCTGTATGACGTTTGGGCAGCGACATAAACCGTACACCCCAGAGCATTAATGGAACCTATGACTATGGACTATGATGTGGAGTCGTCGCATTTTAATAATTGAATATATATTTTTTACTAACGGTGCTACAATGCTCTATTTCGCAATGATAATGGAAGTCAAAAATAACTACTGTTTCCACCTCCTGATTTAAACGCACTACAAATTTTAATGGACTCTTGCCTTGGCCCACACTTAACCCTTTTCACTGGCAGTTTCGTAAAATGTGTATTTCTTTTGACTGGGTTTTTATGTGCCTTTTAATTTTTTTCACTTCAGGATGCATGTATGCTTAAATAAATAAAAAAAAAACCGACAATATCCCATCTACCAGTGTACTTCAAAATGGCAGTTATTACTGTTCAGCTACACAAAAACTTTAATAGTACCATTTCTAGACACTGTGGTCACAGCCTACCTTCTTTGTACTGATATTTTTGCCCAGTTGGCTCAGGTGTTGCTTTGGGCCTGTCAGGTTCAGCATTCTGCTTGTCCTCTTTCTCTTCCCAGGTCTCATCTGCAACCTCGGCAGGAGGTTCAGCTGGAGCAACAGGGACGGGGTCAGCCTGAGTGGACGAGGGTTGAGAAGCAGGCTTGGCACCCTGCTCCTGCAGCAAACAAAACAGGAGGAGATGAGAACATACTGTAATGACCCAGTTACTCTTCAGAAAATGTACAATATCCTCAAAAATGTTGATACAGCTGAAATTGCAAAGACTCTGAAACCCTGTGTTAATTTAAATCTTTCATGTTGTCATTCAGACTGATACACACCTCTGTGAAGGCATCCAGGAGGTCTCCAATGGCCTCCTTCTTGTTTAACTCCTTCATGTTCTTCTTCTTCTTTGGCACAGACATAGCAGCTTCAAGAAAAAGGACATTGATGTTTAAATCTCACAGGAGACTAGCTTGACACATTTGCCAATTTTAAATACAGGTAAGACTTGAATCCACTCTACCTTGCATAGTAGTAGATTCCTCGGTTGGGCAGCTAACAGGTGTAGGAGGAGCATCCTCATTTTTCTCTTTCTCCTCTTCTTTCTTCTCCTCCTCTGTCTCCTCCGCCTCCTCTTGGGCAGGCGTTACCGTTTTAGCCACAGGTGTGGATTCCTGAGATAGAGAAGCATCAGGCTTGTCAAGGGGTGTAGTGTCTGAAAATGCCATGTCCTCAGAGAGTTCCTCAGTGTCTTGAGGGAGGCCATTGGAGAGGAGAGGCTCTGCCGTTTCAGCCGGTGTGGGTTCAGGTTCAGGGGCAGAGCTGGGGGCAGGGCTCTGGGTCTGTGGAGCAGCAGGTTCCTGTGCAGAGGGTGGAGGCTGAGAAACTTCAGTCGCCGTCTTTGCAGCCATTTCTTCTTTTGCTATGTTTACAGGGGCGACAGTCGCAGCAACCTCAACTGCTGGCTCCAACTTAGCCTTGTCCACCTGCTCCTCTTTTTCCAATTTCTTCACTTCCTCATTTTTCTTCTCCTCCTTTTCTGGAGCCTTCTCAGCCGAAGCTGGAGCGGCCTGTGGTTCCTCCATTTTGATAGGTTCCTCTTGTGTTGCTAATGATGCTGAAGGGACTACAGGAGCATCTACTGTGTCAGCAACTTTAGTATCAACTTTATTTACTGCCTCAGCAGGAGGTGTAGAAGATGCTGCTGCTGGAGGGAGGGGAGAGGAAGACTGCTGGTCCTTTATCAATGGGGCTGGCACCTCAGTAGCAGCCGTAGGGGTTACAGATTGTACGGCTGACTCAGGTGTTGTAATCTGGTTGTCCGTTTCCTGTTTGGCCTCCACCGCAGGGTCTGTATTTGCAGTAGCAGGAGGTGGTGGGGTTTCAGCACTAGCAGGGGGCTCCAGGTTTTCCTCTGGAAAATGAAACATATGAAATTAAACATGTTAAATTAAATGAGGAATACAGCCATGTTTAAGTTCTTATGTAAACCATAACGGAGAAAATGCACTCACCTCTTCTAGTTACTGTAGTGACAGGCTGTGTAACTTCACCATTGGTCTGTGCAGAACTTGCTTCTGCTATGAGGGCCTAAAATCACAAAACGGCTTTATTTAAAGCACCAAGTTTTCATAGAAACATAGATTACACCAACTTTTACCTTCATTAAAAAAAAAAGTTATACTTTCATTCAGGACTGTCTTTAAAGATGTATTAATTAAACTCTTTGGTCCTTCTGAGAGCTGAAGCATGTCCTGGTTATAAGTTGTATTGCATTTAGACTTAAATGCTTTTAATATTTCACCGAACTCAACTGCAAACTCAAAGCACTTGCAAGCAAAAGCAAACTATCCTAAAAATACAACCACAGCTCAAAACGTCAGAGCATATTTGAGTGCCATTTGCTTTGTTTTCTCCTGGTAGTGGAGTGAAACACCGTGCCAGACTTTTGCTGTCCCAATAATAAGATGTTAGCACAGACCAAGTGAAAACATGCAATCACCTTGAAGCAAAATAAATAAATAGGAAGCTGGTGGGATTTCTCAGACAACGTGTCCTTTGTTCATATAAACTGACCATACAGCATTGCTTTTCTTCTAAATTACAATGTTAATCTGCTTAAGGTGTGTTAAATCAATTATATTCTTATGTGTGATTAAATTATAAGACATTTAAATAATACAGATTTGTTTCACTTAAAGAAAAATTACTCTTCTGCCAGACAAGCCAACTACCACTGCAGACTGACTAAAGTAACAACTGTAGATGAAAAAAAAATTATATTACTACATAAGTTTCACCATTATGACTTGTCCTTTACTGTTCACTTTATTTCCCAAACATATAGTAATTTAAGTTAGTACATAATACAGATTAGATTTTCTGTAATAAGAAAAGCTACACTGTAATCCCAGACACAGTAACATTAACATGAGTTATTATTGGTATAATCAATAACTTACCAATAAAACAGTTCTGTACAAAAACATGCTTGTTTCAGATCAGATTTTTAAATCAGTTGACAAACAGCATTTCCAAGAGCATTCTCACCTGTGGAGGAGTTGGTGTTGTGGTGGACCTTCCACCTGACATGATCTCCTCTGTGATATCACGCCCGCCCTGGTTAGGGTCTCGTATTCTTATCTATCAGGACACAGAATAAATATTGGTTAAGTATTCACAAAACATGTAACCAACATTATGAAACGATCCTGTCACTGCTGATCTATAGCTACCACCCAACATAATAATTACTATTGTTATTTTCAGGTGAAAGAGAAAGTTCCACACAGAGCAGACAAAACACTTTATGTGCATTCATTTTTTTTGACCTCAGACAAGAGGCGCGCAGCCCTTTTGTTGTGACACACTACCGGTTTGCGTTCCCTCTTTAATGGGCCTTGTGACTGTGCCGGTGGTTGCTGAGGAGGCGGGGCTTGTTGCTGTTGCTGGGCGGGGTTGATCATGACTGGTGCCGCCTGGACAGACGGAGAGTACTGTGGCTGTGCTGGATAATATGCTCCTGCTGTAAGGTTAAAATTGAACATAGAAGAATAGATGAAAACTAAACAATATGCAAGTACAAGATGCAGCTTCAGACAGAAGTAATAACCCATCCATGATTCACAAGATTTATATCTGTTGTACCGATGTATTTTTTTGTTTGGGTGTGCTTCTGAAAAACCTGCAAGGCAGTTGTTTATCACTTAAACTTAACACAAAAAACCCTTTGTAATAACAAGATAGAGATTCATATAGAAATGGGGAAAATAAAATCTACACCAAGAGCTTGCACAAGGTTTGTGGACCAACATAAATAAAATCCAAACTTATACATATTTTAAACATATGGACTGATCTGTGGGTTGATTGATGTGTTGTGCTGTCTAGTGAGGGTGTCATTGAACCGAGTGATTCAAACCACAGACACCATAGTCAGTAAACGATCCCTCCTACGGAAGGAGGTAGCATTTAAGAATGTTAATTTCGTCATAAAAAAAGTGGTATGAAATTTAATATGATACAGGCATTTGTTCTAATGACCCTCTCATCCAGACTGTGAATGTCTGACTACATGAGAAACTACATGTTAAAGTCTTATATAGTAAAAAAAAAAACAGCCAACATAAATTGTTATCATAAGATTATATATCAAGATAACTGTTATCTCTATACATCATTGTAATCACATGGAAAACACTATCTGATAAAATGTGAACACACTTAAAATTGCTAAAATGGATTTTTAGCTAGGAACCATGTGTGGAGCTCCCTGCTAGCAAGAGATTTGCGGTCATACTATGTGTAGAAAGATTTGTACTTTGATTTTCCTAAATGCACATATAATTATACAAATGTGAGTTACTTGAAGAAAAAACAAAAAAGAAAAAAAAAACACATTTACAATACTATCAGAGACGGGAAGTGCACAGAGATCTTTTGCCACTAAAGCCTGCTGACCAACCCACAAGCACACACTACTCACCAGGGTAGCGCTGGGAGGTGAGAGGAGCACCGTGGAGAGAGAGACGGCCGTTCTCTCGTCCGCCCCCTCTCCCCCCACCACCCCGCCTCTCCCTCGCAGCAAGAGAGGGCTCTGAACCAACGCAGCAAACGAAAGGAAGGGGGTGAGGGACGGGAGAGGGAAGAAAGAAGGAGAGAGGGCAGGAAGAGACAGATGTAGAGTGAGTTAATGAGAAGATCCAGAGGTAGCAGGGTGTTAAAAAGGTCCCATGAAATGAACATCTTAACCATATTTTAACCTTGTGTTCTTTGTTGTATTTCATTTGTGTGCTAACTTTCTTTTTACATATTTACATAGAATCATATTCTCTTCCTGGAAAAAATAAAGCTCTATTTTACTGAATAACCTTGAACTCGGGGTTGTGTGTAAAAGCCAATAAAATGTCATGTTTTAGCTATACCCAATGCTTTATATCTGTTCTTAAGTAGATGTACAGTAGTACCACAGGTAAGAATTTTGTTTAGGGTGGGATTTAATTTTTTTTTTTCCGAAAGTGTTTTGGTTACTCAAATATTCACACTCATAGTCAAATGTTTGTCCTCAATTTTGCTGTCTATGATACTTTCACATTTGAATTAGATCCCTCTAACAGTAAATACTACCCAAACATCATGTTTTATAAGGACAACTGCAGATAAAGAACAATAATCTTAACTCAAAGTCATTTCATGGAACCTGTGAGGCAGTATCAGGTGAGACTGCAGATAGAAAGAACACAGGCCAAAGCAGAATCAAGCCAGACCACATGCAACTGGCGGTTCACCACATACGGCACTTTGGACCAAAAAAAAAAACATTTAACACACCAACCAGCCAAGCAAAACCACAACACACACAGTAATACCTTATGGGCAGGGAATTGTATAAATGTATATTAATTTGAACTAGCTGCTTCAAGTGAAACATTTCTGAGATTTTATTCTTTTGCAGTGCTAACCCTCCATATCTATGGTTGTGCTTGGTAGTTGTTAGTTTTAGGCAACAGTCCTTACCATAAGCTGAGTATTCAGCAGGGCTAGTTCCTGGATAGAAGCCTGCTGTACCGCTGGTCACAGGATACTGCTGAGTAGGAGGCATATATGGGGCCCGGTACTGCAGAAACAACAATGGATGGAACAATTAAGTTGTGAGAGCTTCAGGGTCAATGTCTGACACTTCCACAGTAACATACTGTATTGTTTTTTTCAGACACTTCTTTTGAAAGACAAGAAACTCCTACATTTTTATGGCTTGTACAAATATATTGTTTCAAATGCAGTTTTTTCGTGACTGTGTGTATCAGACATGTGCTCGGACACTTGTCTGTCACATTGTTTAGGGGTGTCAGTATGATTTTTTTATGGCTGTTCTAGGGCTGGGCGATATGACCTCAAATCAATATCACGATAAATTGGGCAGTTTTACCTCGATAACGATAAATGCAC
>JAPZDY010000004.1:12231555-12258265 GCA_029783645.1 Ctenochaetus hawaiiensis | reverse complement strand
CAGACAAAAAAGACTTTTATTTTCTTTTTTATTAAAATACCGAATTTACCGACATGGGCAAAATGACGTCGGTTATCGTAGTAAATTTCGGTATCAGTAAATTTTTGGTTTATCGCCCAGGCCTAGGCTGTTCGCATTTTTCCAGATTTTCAGTCTTGACATTTAGTGACATTGCTAAACAGACAAGTTGCTTGTCAAAAAAAGAGAAATTTCTCGATGGTAACAAAACAAGCAGCAAAAACTCTGAAACTTCAGGAGGTAAACTAAGCTGTCAAATTTTAGGGCAGCATAAGTGTATAACACATATAAGTAACCACTGTTAAGAAACCTGATATCCTATAGCTATGAACCTTCAAACGGGCCATTGTGCAACACTCACTTAATGCAATAAGCTCATTCTGTAAGAGCAGGCACTCCCTCCATCTGTGGTTATTAGCACAGAAATGACTCAGTCCTTCAAATGTAATTTTTTAAAAGAAAATACTGTCTGATATCCTATTCAAGTATGTAATAAATATTTGAGTATGGTCATATATGTCACTATGGCATGGACTCAGTATTTTGTGGGCAGGTTGGTGAGTACAATTTTAATAATTGTATCATTTTAGCAAACTGATGATTACTAATGTGAACCAACCTGTCCAGGGGGGATGAAGTAGCCCTGAGGGGAACCAGCAAAAGACAGCTGCTGCTGGGAAATCATCATCATCTGTGAGCTTGTTGGGTAGACATGAGTGGGTCCGACAGGTCGTGGGCCACTACTTGTCTGCACCCTTGGCGCACTGGTGGTCATGGCCGGTCTGTTCTGATAGTAATTCTAGAGAACAGATGAAAGAAAACCAGGGCAGAAAACAAAGAGTGTGTCAAAGTATAAGCCAACCTATTGCTTTTTGTGAACATTTAACATCTCAGCTATGGCAGCCCTAATCCATTTGTTAGAGTTTCATCAGTTTGGTTTGTGTGTGTTCTCTCTCATGCGCACACACGCACGCACACAATGCACTCACAGAAACTGCCAATGTGTACAGCCAAGTTCAATTCTTTGGCTATGAGCCTTAATTGTAATGATGACATGACTCCCCACTACTCTTGAGGTTAGCCAAAGTTAAGGAGTGGGAAGGGACAGGGGCGAAGAGAAAAGCAGTTACCTGTAATGCTCTGTATCCACCCTTCAGCCGCACAACACATGAGCAGAGAGCAAGAGAGGGAGTGAGATTAAGGTGAAAATGAGGACAAGAGACAACGTGGAAGCTTGAGATTACAAGGTGTGAGAAGGAATAGTATGAGAGGCAGCATCAAAATACTTCTCAGCCATTACAGGAAGCTTAAACAACTACAACTGCACATGCAACTCTACGTGGGTCTGCATAGAAGTGGGTGCCCTGAAGTCCTCCAGGTCCCAGTTATGAATGGTTTAAGAATTATTTTACAGGCTAGAGGTGCATGCATGCATTAAAAAAAAATGTAGGAGTTCTGCGGGTACCAAAAATCATTTCACTTGAATATTGGACTGCTGATTGCATTAAAAGGTAGGGGGGAAAAAAACAAAAGCAAAAAACTTTTGTTAACCTGACAACAAACTAACTTTCATATTAAATTACTGGGGGAAGGGAGACGTAGGTAGTGGATGAAAAAAATGGCTGGGTAAAATCTGCTTTTAAAATACTGTGACAAGGAAACATTTTTTAAAAGACAGTACAACATCCTGTGCAGAAATATGCATTTGTAGTATGAGATACAGAATTAAGTGTTACTGAACGTCAAAGTCAGCTCAATTAATAAACACCAAATCTTTCTCATCTAACTCTACCACATGTGAAACTGAAAGCATGCATTAGACTAGGGAGACAGAGGGAATTTAAGGAACAGTAAGGGGGGTTAGTACCTGTTGGTGTAAAGTACGGGGCCCTGCAGCAAACTGGGAGGACAGCAGAAGAGAGGAGAGACGTGAAGATTGACAATCCAGGAGAAAGATGACAAATAGGCTATGACACACACGCCCACACAGATTTAGCAAAAGCCTTATAGCAGAAGAAGCCGTGCCAGGAATTTTTGCGGAAGACAAGGGAAGGAAGGGTTCTCATACAATGCAAAACATACTGCATACCTAACACTGGTGCTGGAAAAGTAAGCTGTGAGCAATACCTGTCTTGCTTGTGGTGCAGAGTTCATTTGTGGAGGTGGAGGGGTGGCAAAAACAAGAGAAGGGGGCTGTCCAGGGCCGTAGGGCGCCTTTAGGGGAGAGGAAGGAGAAAAAATAGATGTTACTAAAGTTCACTCCATTATAACACCTTAGATTCTACAAGGTCAGTTGTTCTCACCTGTGTCAATCCAGGGGATGGGGCGGGGTTTGGGACTGAAGTGGGTCCCGTTATAGGCTGTGGTGGTTTGTTCATTTCACGTTCTTTTATGGTGCTGCATTAGGGTGGCTTTGTGTTGCCAGCCTTTCTGTGGAAAAGAGGCAATAAAAACAGAAAGATTAACAATGAAACATATACAAGTGTTAATCAAAGGTATTGAGGTGAAATAGCCACTAGTTAAAATTGAATTCCCCTTTAACATAACAAATGCAGTCATGCAGGTTAGAAATCAAACTATACTGTGTCAAGATATGAGCCTTTAGTGTGGCAACATCTAACACAGCAGTGAGGGTGTGGCCTGTGGTTTCGCCTATGATAACACCACAACCTCCTCCCACTATGTTGTTCACTTAGAAGTGCATGGCTTATGAGCAATTAGTCTTAGTATCATTTGCATGCCTTGCTCAAATGCAATGACAATGAACTTACTTCTCTTAGCCTTCACCCAAAACTGTTTATTGTTTGACATGTAGCTCTTACATTGCAACAAAAAGGGGACTTTACTATTAATCAATATAGACAAAAATGAACAAAAACAAAAACAAAATACATTCCTAAATAATAATGACTTTGCCTCATGGCATGAGAGGGACCGAAACTAATAATGATTTCTTCTAATGGTCTGAAAATCTGCCTCCAGTCCATACCTAGCTGTCACAAAGTCATGTGGTCTGAGTCAGTTTTGAGTGAATTTAAGAAAATGGATACCTCGGGTCAAAGTTCATTTACTGTGTGAACAGTGACTTCAATGCCCCCTGGTTTCGCTAGCTACATGTGCAAATGATCTATTCATATCAGGCTGAACGAACATTCAATTCAAAATGGACTGCACTTCTCTTATCAAATTAAATGTCTGTTATACAGGTGCGGAAATTTGAAGACATAGTGAAATAAATAAAAATTGATGAATACTACAAGCAGACGTGTCATGTACCATCCACCTGCTGACACAGGAACTGTGGTTAGCTACTAGCTAGTGCCATGCTTCTTATAGCCAGGACATCAATGTATGAAGCAACTACATGATTCAGCCAGCAAAAATGGCTAACAGTCTTAAGAATCGTAATTTAACAGACAGATAATCTAGAAAAGACTTCCTGTAGTGTCTTAGTTAAGCACAAAAGCATTTCACTGGCCCGCTAACAGGGTAGCATTCCCGGCCGAGGTAGGTTAAATCGCTAGCCAACAGCCGGCTAACGTTACGTGTCCCACTACCATAGACATTTTGCTAAGTTACGCTACGTGGCTGAACGTCGAGTCCGCATTTAACCTCAACGTATACTAAGCTAAATCTGATACTTTTATTGCTATGCCAATAGAAGATATGTCTAATAGTCACAAATCAAGAAAAGCAAATAAGCCGGTCGTTGAAATAATGATGCGGCACTTGACATCAATTGGTTACAGTTAAGCTATTGTTGGTTAATGTTAGCGGTTTAGCCCAGCCCTGCCTACGAGGTGTATGTATTTAATTACAGGCCCAGCAAGCTCAACTAGCAAATGAAACCATCAGCCTGACATTTAACCTTAATCATTATTATACCAACAGGGCAAATAAGGTCAGGTTTTCAGCCAAACTCTTACCTTCAACGCCTCGGCTCTACAACACCGTGGAAAGCGTTTTTAGGTAATAAAAAGTGATCGTTAGAGCTAACTAGCTTCACATCACGAAGCCTCCGTTGATAACAGTAAAATGAAGATTAGCCACGAGAACGAGGAGCCCTGGCTGTCATTTAAGCTAAAGTTAACTTTAGATAAGCAGCTTTTATGAATGCCTTGGGATTAGTTGTTTAAGTAGCAGTACTTACAGTAAAGTTTAAAAACCTTAAATTAAATGGGTTTCATCCAATTTCTTATTCTGGTCAGTAATAACTTGCTAGCTATCATAGTCGGGAATTGACAGCCGGCAGGGCCTTCTCAGCCAGCTAACATTAGCTAGCATAGCCTGTGTGCCTTTGACAAATAGGAAGCCAAGCTCGGCTGTACTTCAAGCTAGCACTATCACCGTCAGATGGTTATACTCTTACCAGGAATCAAATGTAAATATGTTGTAAGATGGGAACTCGAGGAGACAGTCTCTGTTCAGTCTTCTGTTAGTGAAAATAGTTGTGTTGCTGCTTCCTTGTCCTTAACTCCAAAAGAAAAGTGATGCCCTTCTTGACTATTGACTTAGCAAGCTAGTTAGCTGACCGGCAGATGGGGTGAGTGCTACTACTGTCACTTCGGTTTAAATCCCCGGGCGTGCAAAGTGACGGTAAATCAAATAATATAGTACTTCGGGAGTACTATTGACAACTCCGATGGCCCCGAAAAAAGCCTCTGGACCGGAGGTCCATGATCAAGGCGTCGATGGTGACGGATTGCCGGTATGGTATGTACACAACTGTCGCATCAGGGGGCTCAGAACGAGGCCATAATGCGATGTTTCTGGTCGATGGAGCCGGTGCGCCTCCAAGTCGCATGGGCAACTTCCGGGAAAATTAAATTTTGATGCCGGTTCCTTTGTCACGTGACACAGGAGCTAAGATCAATTCATCAACCCGTCCCAAGCGAAAGTAACTCATTCTGCTGCAGAATGATCATCCTCAGTGTTTTACTATAACATGATGTTTCTGGATAAATATAATACAAAATGAATATGATATAAAATGAGTAAGTCATTGCAGCTGCACAAACATTCATGTTTTATTTATGTCTTCGTGAGTTCATGAAACAATTCTTCTCCTTCCCATTTTTTTTCTTTGTGAAATCTGCATTTTCTGGCAAATAACGAAAATAGGAAACAACGAAATTTAAACTTTGAAAGCCGAAGAGGGAGGGCACTGAAAATTGGAATCTAAAACATAAATAGTAAGTGAAGCAGTCAGATAATTAATAGTATCATATTTATTAATCTAATATTATAGGTCTTAATATTAGTTGAAACAGACAGAATATACTGTAATCTAATAAATCACATTCAACCCAATACATTAGGAATGTGTTACCGTGGTTTTACCTAACTGCAGCTCATTTGTATCCATGATACAGGAGCAATACTGACAGTGGAAATAAATAAATAAAGCTTCAATTATTTTCATCTACAACTAATCTGACAATTATGTACTTTATGGATGAGTTAATTGTGCTTTTGTAAAACCTCAGGATATGGTATAAATTGAGTTATTATTATTGAATTATTAACTGGAACAGTATGTGTGCTTCTGGGGACGCCCCATGATCATTGATTTTAAAGTTATTCAAAAAAAATTGCATGGAACTTTGTGCTACTAACAAAAATATCAAATGAAAAGATAGAGCACTTGCAGTGTCTCCTTTAATAGTGCTTATGTCAAGATTTAAACAGTGCTTACTGTATTTCTAAATGCATTTAGTTTGAGCCAAAGTGGGGCCTAATCAAGACCCAAAGTTCATTTTTCCCTCTGAGGCCTGATAGCAAGTTTGTTTGGCTGTGGCAACAGATTCTATCTATGCAGTTATGTTTGTCTATTGCCCAATTTTTGACATTTCAAATGCTTCTAAATTAGATCCATGTACCGTGAGAACTCTGTTAAATAGCATTTACTGTCTGTTAATGGTCAGATGACTATAGTACTAAGTAGAATGAATGGAACTTTGTTTGAAAGCCTTTCAGAGCACCCAAAAATCCCATTATCCCATATTATTTGTGGCCCACTAAAACAGCCTCCCATTCAAAAAAGATGCTAATTAAACTTTTAGTTTTTTTAATATTTCATGAAGTGAATTTTAGCTTTAGAATATTTAGCTATAAGAAATGTTCAAGTGCATCTATTTTTATCTGTTAAAGAAAATGTCACTATAACATGTCTCTCTGCGTAATACATGTCATTAAGTGCATATGCTTTTTGTATAAGTCATTTCAGACTTAAAGAGTGTTTGAGAGTTTGTTCCAAACTTTTTTGGCATTGAAAGCAAAAAAGGAAAATGTTTTCCCATTGTATAATCTTTCAACCCTGATACTTCTTTGTACTTTTAGTGACATTTTAAAAAAATGCTAAAATATGACACTATTACAAAGCAAACCATAATGTCATCATGAAAGAGCATTATAAAGGGTTTATTGAGAAAAGTGATAGCAAAACATAAAATTGATCCAGCAACAAAGGTCATGTAACATTATGTGTCAACAGTGTGAAAAAAGCTACAATAGGACATGATTCATCGCGGAATAGTTCATTTGTAGGTCGTGCTTGTGAAATCTGTCTCCTTTTTTTTGCATTTTTTATAACAATGTCTACAACAAAATCAGTAGGAAAATACACAAGGCAATTTCTGGGTTGAATGTGGAAAGTGTAGGTAAGGTGCTCAAATCACTGAGGACTGAATGAGACTCCGTGTAGTCCATGGTTGCCACTAGTTTTTTTGCTGGCAGGAATGGAAAGTGCAAGATTTCTCCAGATCTGTTTGTAAGAGAGAGATAAAAATAAAAATGACTTAGGAATGCAATACAGGCACATATTTAGGCATGGTGTGTGATGTGACATGTGTGCAATTGTATCTACTAAGTTACTGTCCCATTAATCTTGATTTATCCACATTCGTACAAACCTGGGGTGGTGTCACTGCACTGTCTAAGTGAATTCATAGCATTCACATATTCCTCTCCCAAAAACTGGTCGTAGGATTGTCCAAATGGAATCTCCTGGAGACACTTGGTCGAATCCTTAAAGAGGAGGTTCTTTCCTCCCTCTGACTGGAACATTCTGAATCCAGGATCACTGCCACTGATACCAAACTTGCCCTGAAAGTTTTGAACAAAATAGAGATTAAAATTAGATTTTTTTTTGTTTGTTTTGTTTAAACACACACACAACACACATATATATATAAATATAACAATAGTAACAACAACAACAACAACAATAATAATAATAATAATAACAACAACTATTATTATTATTATTATTATTATTATTATTATTATTATTATCATTATCATTATCATTATCATTATCATTATTATTATCATTATCATTATCATTATCATTATCATTATCATTATTATTATTATTATTATTATTATTATTATTATTATTATTGTATGTATATACAAACATATATGTATATGTTTATGGTATTGGCCATTAGTAAAATCAATATACCTTATACTTTTGATACCAATTGTCTTTTCAAGCACCATAAATTTCAGTCTTTTACTAACTATTCTTTTACTAGTTAGCTCATTTTTATAATTCTTACTCCTTTTTCTGTGCAGGCACGGTGGGATCAATGTAAATTAGAGTCACTTTCCTTGTATGTGTACAAATATGTGGCCAGTAAAGCTAATTCTGAGTCTAGTATCTTATTGTAGTAGTTTCACAGAAATAATTGCTTTGCACATTTTTCCAGTTAAAAACTAAGGAAAAATATGATCCTAAAAAAATAACACTCAAAACTTGAACAAGCAGAAATTTTAGGCAACACACAGCCAGCAGGAGAAGAACAATTTTAGGGCATCAATAAAAAATAATGTATCCACAACAGTGGAAAGATAAGCTAGACAATACTGATCTGGTTAAGAATAGAGACTTTACATGGAAGCCACCAAACACCATTCAACATGAGAAAAAAAATACTTAAGTATTTTTTTTTATAAAGTTATTTTTAACATGTAGTACAAATCTATTACTTCAAATAAAATTGCAATTAAGTAAGTCATAAATGTCCTTCTGATTTCCTGCATTGACTTCATAGTCAGAGTAATGGAATAATTTGTAGTTAAACAACCAAAAACTTGAAGCAACCTAAAAAAACATTTCACTGACCTGCTGGTCCTGGAGAATGCGGACCACCTTATCCCGGGACTCTGGCCGAGTCACCACAGCGTGTGCAGGCACACGAGCCAGGTTACAAGAAGCATATTCAGTGACATCCACTGGATGGTCATTATTAGGACAGATCAGCTGGTAGTCATGAGAATTCAGACCTTGAGCCCATGCGGGACCATTGCCTTTGACAAGAAGAGATGCAGGGTAGAATGTAATGGCTTTGTAGGAGACAGATGCATTTGAGATGAAAATAGCTTATGTCAGTCTCTTACCATCACTGTTTTCTGCAACAATTGTGTGTTTGATGAAGGCAACATCCCCTGCGTTATCAACGAGACATCTGTAATGACATGCAACACATACATATGAAGACAAAGTTGACACCTTAAGAGGAGTACTTCAAGTAATAGCTTATCATTTGGAAATATTTTTATTAGCTTTGTTACTTAAAGTTAATCAGAAGACTGACCCTACTCTCCTGACTGTGTGTAAAGTATGTAACAGGAGTATTGTAGCCCTCAAGATTATTTGTTTAATCATACTTAAAATGAGGTGTAAACAGTAGTGTTTTGGTTTTAAGAGTTTAGTCTATTTAAATGGCAATCAGAACTTGTTTGCAATAGGCAGTCAAGCCAAGCTAATATCAGTTGTTTCCCTCTGCTTATAGTTTTTGTGCTACTGAAGGCTAACATTAAAATCCTGGTTTAAACTCCATGCAGACATGAGAGTGGTATCAATCTTTCTTTCTATTCTCCGGAAGAAAGCAAATGTCAATGGTCTTAAAATGTTAAAATACTTTCTAACTTTCGTGCAACAGAAAACAAAATTAATGCAGAGAATAGCTGAACTACTGCATCTTACCTAAAGGCTCCAGCGTAGCCATAGTACTGCTCATCAGAGCTGGCTTTGCACTTGGACTCATCTCCCACAGCTTTGCCACTGCCAGCACAGTTCATACAGAATGGAGAGTTGGGGTCTGCTCCGGGGGCACATCCACTGGCAAAGAATTTAGCTGAGGAGAGCAGGACACAAAGTCAGTCACTAAGAGTTATGAAAAAGAGCAAACATGTCAGCTAAAAGTTACACATCTTCTTGTTCAGAAAATGTTATGTTGTTCAAAAGCACAGAGGTCATAGGGAGATGGTAAGGGAATACGAAACTACAAAAACACTTTGGTAAAGGTTCAGGAAAGATTTTGTTTTTTGTTCAACATCTAACTAAGATAACAGCCTTTCTTTAAACTTAATCAAATGCTTATAGGTGCAAAAAACCTAGTTTTATCTGCCACCGTGGGCTTGATATGTAAACAAATTAAATATATGAACATTTTGAAACTTTGGAGATGCAGTTAATTTAATAAAACATTTCACATTGTTTTGGCACTATTTTTCTTTCTTAGAATGTTGGTGATTTTATGTTAGGAGTATATGAATACAATTTTAGGAGAAAAAGAAGCACAAAGTCACTTACTAAAGTCACAGTCATTAGTCTGTTTGTGGATGTGGCCCATGGGGATGTTCCAGCCAGCAGTCCTGCCGATTCCAGTGTGGCAAGATCTCTTACCCTGCAGGTTCGCCCAGGTCACCCCTGAACCCCTCTTCACCACAGCAACAGCATAGTAGGAGGAGGCCGGTGCTACAAGAGGGGAAGTAAAGAAGGAGATAAATCAGAAAACAATCAAACAGACAAACATTAATTTTGGTCAATTAAATTTAATTTAAAAGTTAATTTCAGAGTTGGAAAATATATTTTGTTTTATGAGAGTATAATTTTTCTGCTCTGTAATGTTTCCTGAAGTTTCCTGAAAAGAATTATGTAATTTGGTACCATTGCCCAGTTGTGTCCCTCCAATTAATTAATTACAGTTTACTGCCAGCATAACTTAGAAAGTCATTCAGTCAGTGCAGCAGCAGCGGGTCTGCTGAATGAGGCAAAATATGAAATTTGTCTGCTGTGAATAGATTTTAATGCATTGATATTGAACTGGATTTAAATGGGTCCTATGTCTTTTTGTAATTAGCATGAAATTACTTAGCTTTCTGCATGAAACTTACACAAATATTATTAGAAAATATAGAAAAAATACATACATTATATATTATTAATTTAATTTTTTTTATATGGCCAAAACTAGAAGAAATAAAATACTGCATATGAAGGTTTATTACCTCCAGAGGCGCTGAACTGCCCTGTGGATGGAGGCAGAAATGCAAATATTATTCATGTAATGGGGTCAAGTAACACAAAGGGTTGTATGTGATTGTGTCTGTGCTAAAGTACACACCTTCATCATACTGCTCCACCATTACAGGAGATAAACCACACTTTCCAGCTGTGTACACCTGTCCTCCATCCACTGCCATTGCATCAGCTTCTTTACGCTGAAGGATAATTAAGACAACAGATAATAAGAGACAAATGCCACAAAACGGAACAAGAAACTTCTGAAGCTAAGTTTTCCTCCAAGAGTCTCTTACCATAATCTTTTTCAGGCAGTTGTCAACTGTGTTGGCATTCTGGCATTCAATGGCGGTGCTGTCATCTCCCATGCTGTTGATGCTCCATGTGTCACACTTGGAGGTCTCAGAGTGGCTCACAGCACACCATCTAATGGCACTGGATGCAGCAGCAGGTGTGTTCTCTAAAGAAATAAAACATCAGCATAAGCCAGTGTCTGCCACTCAGTAGATATGTTTTTGTCTGATGGTTTGTGTGGTAATGTATTAAATATTTTATTTATTTGCTTATGATTACGGTACCCCTCTTAAGAGAATGGACGATGCCCGTGTATTGAGCGCCCAAATACAGGAAAGAATCTGTGCCTGGTGGCAGCTTCACCAGCTGCTGTGTTGAGTCCTTGAACATCAGGTTTTTGGCACCAAAGCTGTCAGAGGAGAAGAGGTTGAAGTCCTGAAAAGGCCAGAAAGTCAAGAAAAGTTATTACTTAAGCACACTTATTTCTTTAAATAAAGCCTTCTATATCGTGTTCTGCTTTAGCATTTCCATCCGGCAGTATTATACCTTTACTGAGGTGAGGCTTGTCCAGATTAATTCAGCTAGCTGTGGGTCCTTGCGGCTGACAACAGCATGAGCTGGTACTTTGGCCAGGTGGCAGGAACTATAGCTGTCGATAGGTGCTCTACTGTTGTCCAAGCACAGCAGCTCATACTTGCTCTTTTCGGATTCTGAAAGAGTATCACAACAATATTTTAACATTTTTCTCCTTTCAAATCCATCAGTTCTAAACAACTCTTTTTACCCATCCTCTCACTATCACATTTTGTTAACTTAAAAGTTTACAGTTTAGCAAAGGAGTATTTTGTTCATACAGACAAATTTCCACAAGTAATATATCAATTATGCTGGTTATAACTAAGAGTGAGTCTGAGCACATGCTGTACATTAATATTTTTAGCTTGTCTTTCAGATGAACAAAATGGTTTATATATTAATTTGAATAACAAAAACTATACATAATAGAAATGGTAGCTGATTTGCCTCTCCCACCTTGAATGATTTCCTAAACATGGTTTATTTTTTGAGGACAGAAAAAGTTCCATAGAGTGATTGATAAGCTGGAAGTTGTGCTGTTGTTTGTTTCTTTGTTATAGAGAAATATGATAATATCAAATAACATTTAATAATTTAAAAAAAGAATGATTTTGGCACTAAACTAAAATAAGAATTTCACATTCTCATTGTACGATTTTGAAACAACAGACTATCTTGCTTGGCTAACATTACCATAAATCAATAACTTAATAAATATTATAAAAAAAAAAAAGATCATATGATACTGACCAGGCACAGTGAGATGCTTCACAAAAGCCACTTCTCCGGCGTCTTCTGCCAGACACCTAATAAGTAGAACAATCCACAGGTGCATCAACGTTATAGGTTTATTTGTTGAAGTGTAGTTCACTCACTCAGAAGGAATGGCTTTATGAACGCATCAAATGAGATAAAAATGTCACAAAATTACAGAAAGAGCTATGGCAGGTTGTTATATATGGAAGGTAAACATGCAAGGTTGATAGAGGTCAGTAAAGTTGAGAGGGATCAAAGAAAGATGGATACTGACTGGAAGGCTCCAGCGTAGTCATAGTAAGGCTCGCTGTGGGACCTGGAGCAGTCTCCCTTGCACAGACTACACAATTTGCTGCCACCCATGGCGCCCGGGGCACAGCTGGCGGAGAAGTAGTTGCTCACAGCTGCAAAAAAAAAAAAAAGAGGGCTGTAGCAAAGATTTGATAAATACTGAAGTTGAATGTCCAAGTTACCACACATAGCTCCTCCAGCAACAACTTCAGACTTAGAGTCAACATCAGTTTTTGCCATTTGTATTTTGATACATTATTTATTCAGCTGTTATTCCAATTAAAGATTTTAGAACTGTTTCTAAATGCATTGGATTTGGGTTTTTTTAACAGTATGACAGATCCTGGCAAGTTGTTTCCTTTTATTTTCAGTACTTATGCCAAGTTAAGCTAAGTGGCTGTTTGTTGCAGTTACATATTCAACAGACAAATATGAGTGTGATATTAATCTCACCTGACTTTGAGCCAGAAAGTGAACAAGCAAATATTTCCTGTAATATCATACTACTCCTTTGCAGATAAAATACTAAAGCTGACCTTGAGGCTCTCATAGGTGGCTTCGCCTCTGACCAAAAGTACAGTGATACTGTCTGATATATTTTTTACTCATCTAAACGTGACATAGTGAACATGTTTAAATGTATTTAGTAACTTTTGTTTGAAAATTGCACTCATTTCGTGTAACTCACCCTCTTCCACAGGGCTGTCCTCAGTGCCCGACCACACAATCAGATTCATGGACAGCAGAGTTCCAATGGGAATGTTCCAGCCTGCAGATTTTCCTAAGCCAGTGTGGCAGGACCTCTTTCCCCTGAGGTCTCTGATGCCAAAACCACTGTCCTTCTTCACTACAGCTACAGCATAGTAACAGGTCTCCCCAGCTGCACATACGCAGAACAGTTGTAAGCAAACAGTTCAAATGTGCAGGTCATACAAAACACTAGACATCCTCTTTTTGTGCTAGTTTCAACAGTAAAGACAACTGATTAGTAAACTTACAGGGGCCATAGTCCTCAGCAATAATGGGATGCAGGTCATAGTTGTTCAGTCCAGCAGTGTAGATGTCTCCTCCATCCAAAGTGATAGCATCTGCTTCACCAGCCTGATTAAAAAAAAATCCAATATCAACCAGGATGACGTTTTATCTTGTCAAAAGATCCAAAATACATGCAAAATGTTTTGATGCATATTTTGTGTGTAACTAAATGTAGTGATGGAGATATGATTTTTCAAGCATTACTGTAGCATTAAGACGTGTGCTTTGCTTGAATAGAAGTATTTTTAATTTAATGTTACTTTTTATTTGTAATGCAGATGTTGCACTTTTTTTTTACCTCTTTACCTTTCAGTACTGCTAAAGCTGATATTTATATTGCACACATACAAGAATTTACAGACAAGACATATTGTAAATGTATGTAATGCACTTTTCAAAATTAAAGAGCAGTTAAAAAGATCTCCACCTCAATCAGCTACAACACAAAAGTGTAGCTTACATCCCAGTGCATCAGTATATTTAATATCACATTGTATCTATATATACTTGAAGTATCTTACTAATATTGTAGAACTTTGCATGCAAATAAACTGACAAAACATGATTTTTGATACTCAGTTTCACAACTATACAAAATCAGTAACAGCATTTGAAATAAAACTTGACCTGGACAGCTCAAAAATTTCCTCACCTTAATTGCCACGATGCAGTCGATGGTGTTGTCTCTCTTCACGCAGGAGAACATGGGGGATCTGGCTGCCAGCGCAAGGCATTTACGAAGCTCTTGGTCCGACTTGAGGCACCATCTCACCTTATCAGTCGCGAACACGGTGGCTGCAAATGCAGATGGATAAATGACAAATGGCCATACACTGTGCTTTTAGGGAATGTTTCAAATTAATTTTCAAGATATATTTACCGAGGCAGCCGAGCAGGGTTACAAGGAGGAGAGTCTTCATGCTGGACGGCGGGGTCTCCAGATCAGCAGAGCAGACCGTGAGGGACGCGGCTCCGGCTTTTATAGCAGACCCCTCGGACCGGGTTTAAAAAAAAAATTGACACCGTTTGCTCAGGTTTCCTAATGTGCGCGTGCGTGTGCGCGCGTATGCTTGTGTGTACTTTAGGGTGTGAGCACACAGAATAGCAGAGAAACAGGGATTTCTGAAATGTCCACATAAAGGAAATTCACCCCCCCCCCCTCTTAAAACCACTGTTTGCACTGATTAGAAATCATCTACACTGAAGGAGGAGAGATTATATTTCAGAAATGTAATAAATGTAATGTAACACGAGGATATATATCCAGTCAGGATCTGAATTCTAATTAGGCCTGTTTTTTCATATTTTAACTTGTATTCAAAGTCGTTTTTAAAAATTATTTAAGCCCTGTTTTTCTCCCATTTTTGCTTTGTATTATATGGTGTGTGCGTGTGCCTTGTGTTTATTTTATGTGTCTGTTTGACTGCTTTTTAGTTGTCTTTTGGGTACAAATTAAGTCAAGTGTTTTTAGATTGATAGATTGTTTGGTACTGCAAAAAATGCACAAGGAAAGTGTATTTAAAAGTATTTCTGCTGTGGTTAAGAGTTTAAAGTTGTATTTAATGTTTTAAATCCAACCGATATGCTCTTCTTTGCAGAAATAACCACTGATGGAAGAGGTACTCAAATACCTAACTTCAGCAATAGTAGCTATGATTAAAAAATAAACAAATAAACAAAAAAAAGCTCTTTTGCAAATGTTGTCTCCTCTTCTGCCACATCATACCCACCTATTTGACATGAGGCCTACTGTTACCAGACATGAAATCTAAGAAGATAAAGAGGAATTCCTACAAAACCTCAAATAATTTACTACACTTGTAATTATACAGCCACTTCAGGCAGAAACTTGAATGACCCATTAGTCACATTAGTTACTGTGAATGTCAGAAGAAAAAGGTGTTTGCTGGTGAAAATATAATGTGAAAAGGTATTTTACTGAGAAAAGCTGCAGTGTGACCCACATAAGAGTCCTGTTTACAGAGCCAATGTTACCCAACAGAAGAGCAAAGGTTCTTGTTGATTTGTAAATTGAACCAATTACACCTCCTTCTTTGTTTTTAGCTGCCAAATTTTGAAATCTCACCCAGTGAATTTCACAATAGATTTCATGTTTCATGAAGGGTAAAAGATCTGAGATTTTATAATGAACAAGTGGATGGATTACATGTTTACTGTAAGGACATGGCACTCTAATTGACCGTAATTTAACCTGACCACCTAATTTTACTTTAGATAAGGAGAGATTTTGGAATGAAGAGCCAAAGCATGAATTACTAATCTGACTGAAGGGTACCAAAGTACCTGATAAAATCTTTTTGTTGGCTAAAGCAGAACTTGGTCTGGTAATCAGAGGACGGCACCACTCTGCATCCAAAACCAAACTCTTTGTTAGTCACAACCGAAGAGTTCCCTTTTTCTTTTTTAATTGTTCACTTCTTCCTTGTCTGTCTTTGTCCATCAATCTCTTTGACCCTGTTCAGTTCATTTCTTTGTACTCTATTAATGTCTCCTTTTTTTATGTCCTATTGTCGTTGCATCTCTCTGTCCTAATTCTTCAACCATTAATATAGACTTTTTTAAGCCAAATAGATTTACTGGAGTAAATAATTGTGCTATAAATAAATATATAAAATAAATAAAATGCCTATAAATCATCATTAAATAACTGTATAAATGAGATTAAGTTTCAGGTTTGCAGATAGGGATATTAGTGACTATGAAATCATCTGGATTTATTACTTTAATCCATTTTGCCATGGACAGCAAATATTTGTTGGTAAACTTGGAGTTTCCCAACATGAAGAGAAATTGCGTTAAAAGAAAGATGTGCCAGTTGAACCAGAAGTCATAAAATCTTTTTGTTCATTATTTCTGTGCATTAGTGTATACAGTAGGGAAAGAAATAAAAAGGAAACAAAACATAAGTTTGCTTGCTTTGGTTTCCGCCTCTAGATTAAGAATTTATCTGCACTTGTTATTCTGATGATGCAGTTAAGTTTATCTGTCAACATGAAGAAAATGCATTTACAAGTCTCTAATGCAGTGGTTCTCAAACTGTGGGCCAAGACCCACTGGGGGATGGGGGGGAGGCACAGGGCCACTGTGGGTGGGACATGGATGACCAGATGAAAATTATCAAGAGGAACCAAGTTGACTGATATGACCTAAGAAAGAACTAAAAATAAACAAGAGTTTGCTGATGATTTCATGCTGACTTTATTTTACAAAATATTTACTGAGATTTGGACAATATAAAGGGTTTTATCGGTTTCTTACCCAATCATTAATAGAGGTTTATCTAAGAAAAAATGTGGGATGGGGGAGTGTAAATGTTTTTCATCATCTGAAGAAGAGTATGCCAAAATATTGGCACAAAGCATTAAACCAATGAAACAAGTACTCAGAGAGCTGCTAAATAGATACTGATTAGTGTGTACAATAAAGCTCAGTAATTAAAAAGCAACATTTACCTTTTAAGAGGGAAAACTGTAGTTTCATACTGCCATACTTAAGGCCTTATGCTGATGTTTTGTCAAGCTGAGAGCAGTAGGATGCATAGATAGAAATATAATGTCACATGAGAGGGAGTGAGGGACAATATGTACTTTAAAAGTGTATCAAAGTAGCAAAATCCCTGATAAGCGGAATTGCATGTTTGTTTGTTTTTTTAAAAATAGGGGGAATCAGCATATTAAGCAACACTTTATTTGGCTAGTTGATCAGGTGCCCATTAAGTAGATATTCCACATACTTTATGAGCACAAACAACCACAGAGGCTTGCTGACTCATGAAACCCTGACCTCAGCCTCACCCTGCAATGATTAAATCTTTATTTTCACCTCCGTCCCAGGAAGATAAACCCAGAAACTGAATGTACAACTTTTTCCACATTTTGTTTTAACTTTCCCCCCCAGACATGATTAAAACTATGTAAAAAGTACTTGGATAAAATTTATATTTTGTTCAACATGGTTTTTCTATATAATTTGCTTTTAAAAACCTGTTTAAGTGCCTGCAAACACATCAACTCTTTCTGCCTTTTTGAGAAATTCTGGACCCATCATTCACTCTCCTCATGCCCTACCCACCAACGCTGCTAACATTAGTGTTAGAGGACACATTAGAGAGATTCAGTTGTACATGTTTTAGCCTCAGTCAGACCTAGACTCATATGAGGAGTCCGTTGTGCTCCAAAATCAGCACCTCTCAGGTGGCAAGTGTGGCTAGCATCTTTTACTTGTTGTTTGTTAGCTTGCTAGCTTAGGCTCCATGCTGCAGGTTTCCTTGCCTGTGATTGGCGTTCAAATTTATGATGTACCAAATCTAGCTTGCCTGAAACACTTTTAAATGTCAAATTTTTGTAAAGTGCATATACATCGCCCCCTTCAGGAAAGGAATTCGACACAGCTAACTACTAGCAGACCATACACAAATATAAGGCTATATAGTATAGATCTGATATTTTAGGGTACATAAACATAAAAAAAAAAATTAAGTGTAAGGATCTTTAACATGAATAATTTTAGTGGCACGGAGTGTCACTAGATGAAATACTGGCTATCAGGAGATCATAAAAGGAGCGACAGAAGGGCATGTAAAGCTTGAATATAACATTCAATCTAGAATAGAAGTAAAAATGTAATAGCCATAGATTGTTGATTGCATGCTTTCTCAGTTTTCTGAAGAGTGGTGTCTGAACATGTTAATTAAAATAGTAAAATAAATAAAAGTGTGACAGGTTGTCACTGTTTTCAGCTTATTCTTACTAACATTTCCTGTCATTCCTTGCCTGTCAGTGTGCGTCTCACCACCACAGCTCTTCGTGAGACCATATTTCTTCCTTTACAGGCATGTCTGATGACCAGATCGTCTGATTTGTTTTAGAAGTCAAATTTTACCATTTGTATGAAATATACAGTGCTCTACAGTTTGTGTTTGTCACGCAAACGCTGACTATAAATAAAAACACAAGTTAAATTTTGGAGAAACACATTAACCTGTAATACATTCGTGTTTTGGATTTTTTTTTGTAGTAGTATACATTCATATTTTTTTGTTGCTATTAATTGATTATCACTAATATTATATAATTCCAATAATATAAAATACCTTCGATCCCTCCCCTTTGATCAGCTGCATGTCTGGCAGTCATTACAGTCCATTAGGCCACTCTGTCTGTGCGAAATCAGACTGGATAAGCTTATTGTCAATGATTGTTCTCCTAAAACGAGCTGAGCAGAGGGTAACAAGGCATTATAGGCTGGACATTACACACAAACATACTTTCAGTCTGTGACACAGGGGCTCTGTTTGATGTGGTGAGCCTCAAGTCTGTGAGAAATACATTTTATGTGACTTTACATAAGTAACTACCCTTTAAGATTTACATAAAATAGTCAAAATATCTGAGAATACATTAGATCATGAAAGACAAGGGAAAGAAGTTGTGTATTTAATGCTTGACTAAGAAAAAGTGGACTATAGCTGCGATTTGATGCTCAGCTAGTTATCGTTCATCCCATCAGCACACATAATTATAACACTCTTGATCACGGCCTGGAATAAAAGAGATAGAAAACAACATGTGGCTTGTTAATCTCGCAGTAAAGAAACTGCTGATCCGGGGTTTTCATGACATTACTCACAGCGACAGCAGCAATGAGCTTTTCCTCAATGCTGCCTCAACGTGGAAGAAGTCGGATACTTGATAAAAGTGTCAATGTCACACTGCAAAAACAGTCCATTACAAGTCCTGCAAAAGTAAGATTACATAAGTATTATTAGCAAAAAGTGCTTGTGCCTGATAATGTCCCATGTTGTCACATTACATTTAATACTGAGCATCAATGCATAAGTAGCATTTTACTGCTGTAAATGGTGGTGTTGCTTGTAATTGATTTGTACTGTCAACAGTAGTTTAGTCCAAAAGTTTCAAACATCCAAAGGGTAACAAATTAGAATTGAGGTTGTGAGATAAACATTGAGGTGAAAAAAGAAAGCATTCCTAACAACTTATAGACACTGTCTCTTCTGTAAAGAAGTTCAACTGATAATGCCTGATATCAGAAAGAATTCTGTAGTGGGAGGATTCAAACTGTCTAGACCCAGATTAGGGTCTCAAGATAAGAGAATTGGGGCAATTGTATTTCATAAACTTTTGAAAACGTTTTTAATGTCAAGATTAAATTAAAAAAGTAACTAGTTGCCTAAAACAGATGTCAGATAAATGTGGGGAACAGGGAGAAAAGTAAATTTGAATCCTTTAAAATGTGATGAAATATAAGTAACAAGTATTGAAAAAAATTGAAATACTCAAGGGAAGAACTAAATTTGTACTTCGGTAAATGTACTTAGTTACTCTCCACTACTGCAATCACTATTTGAGGGTTGAAGCTTGAAATGAGAGTTGAACGTCCTTCCATTTATACTGGGGTTAGACACTTCACTCCAGTGATATGGGAGGCCTTGTTGGTGTCATAAAACTGGGGAAGACTGACTTTTAGCACACTACATCCTACATTTCCCATAATGCAACTCAACAGCTCCTTCTATTAGACCCTCATGCCTCTTACCTCTCTCAACCCCACACCTCAAATTTGCATCCAAGGCATTTCTTTTTCATGCCTAAAACCCGACATAAATGATAATTATTGTATCAGGGTTATTTTTTCAAACTTTAGAAAGCTCCTTCAGAGCAACAGAGGACATTACACAACTGTTCTCGCAGGCTGCGAGGTATTCGTGACAAATGCACTGAACTTTGAGTGTAAAATCAGCGTGAGTGCCCCTTTAAACTCAGCCCCCACATGGCTCACTGATCACACATTAACTTCCATTGACTTCATTCTGAGAACTAGCTGAAAGGTCCGTGGAGGACTGGGGTCAACATCCTTCTTATGCAACAGACAACACATCAAATAAGTCAGTTATGACAGCCACCTAGTTACCCCATTAACCTGTAAGCACCGATGAATAAAAGGAAGTTTGGATGCGGGTTATTTCAGTTAGACGAAAACATTAAACCTGCTTGACATCAATCTGCAGTCTTGTTTTTAGTCTGTAGCCTATTTTTCCAGCTGGGTTTGAAATTGTTTTTGTGACCTAAGAGCTCTGAAATCTGCAAAACATCAAAACAGGCCTCACATGTAAACAATGTGTACAATGATATTGATAGTACCCTGATTTAAAGGTAACAGTTTGACCTGAGATGTTGAAAATTCCAGATACCACTATGCAAATAATGCCTTTGAAATCTCTACTGCTGCAGTTACCATTATTTTTGCACTATTCTTAGTTTCTCGCCACCTTACATTTGCACAGCCTCCATCAGCTCTCTGATGGAATGACTACCACTTCACAGCCATGTTTTTATTTTTATACTCTTGTGTTTTTTTTGGTGGTTTTTGGTGTTTTATGTGTTGTATAAACTACAGGATGCCCATGTGTCCTCCAGACTCTATAAAGTATCTATTTCTATATCTATCCAATACTATTTTAGTAAGCCCTTGCCAGGACCCCTGCCCTTTTTTTGTCCATGACACTAAACAGAAGATGGAGGAATGCCCCTCACATACTGTAGCACCCACGCAGTGAGAACAGTCAGTGTCCTCATCTGTTTGCACAGCTGCAAGTCCTTTTCTTTTAGCTCTGACCGTTGCTCTGTACAGACACTGTTATTATTATCAGTAGGGGCCCTCATTCAAACATGAATATTAAATAATGAAACACGACTTGTTTCTTTCTTAAAAGGCATGAAAGTAAATGTGACAGACAATATAGCTGGGGAAATAAATTGTTTTCTAACACCTGTTGCACCACACTAGTGTATTTCTAAGAGAGAACCTATGACCCTATTTTTAACAATCGCCAATAAGAATCAGTCACATCAGGTGAAGGATTCCTTAAAAAAAACTATCTATACCATAATTCAGATGTGAAACCTTTTTTTTATCAAAATACTCGAATATAAGCAAATCCAAATGGCAACATTTAGAAAAATCCTTTAAAAAGCTCATAAATGACTCTGATCAAAAATGCACTTGCACAGCATGTTCATGCTGACAATTTACCACAAACTGTTGCTGACATGTCAGTGCACATCCCCTCCATTTCTCCAATTTGAATATAGAAAAGCTGAAAAGGAAAACAGCTTCTCCACAAGACCAACAGCAACAACTTCAGAGATACACCATCACAAATTTCTCTGAGAATTTGTCAACTCAAACCATTCAAACAAACATATTTTATTCATTTCCAGCATTAAAAATCAGTTGTTTAGCTCATTTGAACCTGCTGTATTTACAGTAGCTGGTGGTCCTCTTCTTCTTCACTTTATTGAAGAATAGTTGCCGTTTAAGGCCCATTACTGCCACCAACTGTCAACATGGCATTTTACTTAAAATTTTAACTGTAACCATGTGCTAGAATCCTTATCTCCTCAGATCCTGTCTCAGTTGTCCAGTCAGTTAAGGCCATGATTGAACTCTGAGGTAGCTGATGCAAAGAGATTCTCTCATCCATATACAGATGTTTTCATCTGTTTCACTGGCTGAACACAGTTAGTCTTAGATGTAGGTCTAAATATGAACACATGAGACAATCTGACATTAAAGCCTCGGTAGCAACTGACAAAAACTTAATTTATAAAGTTGTCAAATAAGCCTAAAGGTGTATACTGAAACAAATCCTAATAAATTGCATTGCACAGTTTCTCCATCCAACTACTATTTTTTTTTTAATGGTTGTTGCAGTCGAGTCTCGGGTGTTGCTGCTTTTCTTTTCAAATATTTTTCAATATTAGTTTTGGTTGTGACCTATGACGTCTGTCTCATGACATCATGCCCCAGATGTTCCTTTCGAAAGAGACAAACCAGTTAAATAAAAAAGATGAAGCAAATCTCCCTTTGTTTTGGTGGTTATATTTCAACATCAGCATATTTTCTTGGCAGCATATAAAAAAAGAAAGGAAACAACAACTACAGCTAATATCAGTCTCTCTAAGCCATCTCTGTACAGTGTAGGTCCGACTGATAAGATGTACCACCCTTCATTCACTCCCCTCTGTATCAAAAGTTGAAATCCAAAAACAATCTACTAGTCTCTAGTTAGCCAATAGAAATTTGAGTAAAAATGTGCAGATCAACCCAAATCCTCTGAGATCTACACAAGTGTGTCACAGATGTCCGACACATTTTCTTGAAATGCAATTTTGACGCCCATGCCTTCCAAGTAATTACAATGGTTCACACAATGGCCGTGTGAGAACCAAATTTGTGTCAAAATAAACGAAAATGAGCCTCCATTTACCTGTCCTCAGGTACAGAAAATAATAACAAAGAGCTAGAAAATAAACTCTGACATTTAACATCCTTTTTGGGAAGTAAAAGTTCTTTTGTACAAAACCCTGGTGCCTCACCATTAATTAATGATCCATTATTTTGTTTTTATTTAATTTGAATATGAGCTACAATGTATATATTCTATCCTGATGTGCCTCAGTGCTCAGAACAAAATGAAGCCTGCATCAGAAAAGAAAAACATTGAAAAATTATCAAGTGCTGGCATCTGTAAAACCTTACTGGCCAGTTATGGAGCACTACAAAGGGATGGGGGCTGTCAGTAGAGACGTCAGTATTCAGACTAGTGGACTGGCGGGGAGAAAGAAGTCCATCCACCGTGAGCTGTCTTGGCAAAACGGGGGCCTAATTCCATAAGAACTGAAGGTTTTTGGATCAAGGCCAGTAACATCGTCCCAGATCATTGGTGAAAGGTGAGGTCTATCAGAGATACAGACAAGCAAAAAGTGAGTGTGTCTGACAAGGCTAGTTCCTCTCCTGCACAAATACAGTCTCTTGTGGACAAAGCCCCGCCTCCTGCAGTGTGATGTCATAGTCCAAGTGGGCGAGCTTCCTTCTAGGAAAGTTGGTGACGAGTTCGAAGCGTTCATTAGGGTAACCCTTAGACTGGACGTGTCTTACCAGGGCCTTTAAGTAAAAGAGAAATAAACCAGATGAGAAATATTTTTCGATAACAATAAGTGTTCATGTGATTTTGTTCAATGTTGACTGGGAATAGAGAGGACATACTCAGATTTATCTTAATTAAAGCAGTAGTTTGACGTTTGGAAAATATGCTTATTTCCTTTGTTGCACGTTAGATTAAAAGATAAAACGCTTACATACATGTTAAATATGAAGCTACAGCCTGCATTCAGTTACATTAGCTTAGGACAAAGACTTGACATGGGGGAAATAGCAAGCCAAGTACTAACCTCTGTCCAAAAAACAAAGCAAAAATAAAAAAGCAAAAACAAAAAACCCACTAGTACAACTTCCTGGTGTCTAGCAAGTGGCGCAGACCAATATGCAGTGTGACATAAAACCCCAGATAAAATGGTGAGTAATGTGGTTGATTAGTGAGTTTTGGAGTTTCTGGTGGGCAGACTTTTTTAACCTTTGCTTCCCGTCTCCAGTCTACACTAAGCTAAGCACCTCCAGTTTCATAGTCGGAGTACAGACGTGGGGGTGGCATCTTATCTTCTCATCTGATTCTTTGCAACAAAACAAACAAGCACAATCCCAAAAATGTTAAACTACTCTATTTAAATAGAGTTAATATGATATGTTCTCACCAAAAGTTTTGCTTTAGAAGACAAGGAAATTTGCTCTTTCTGTCCATCTGGGTAACGGAGCATCAACCTGGCTTTGGGACCTGTGAGGAAGAAAAAAGAAAAAGAAAGAAATGTGTTTTAGAAATGATGCAGTTGGTGTTCTATCCATTTAGTTGAACAAAGTAATTGTGTTTTGACTTAAAATTGCCACCTATTTGTTTCATCAATAGAAATTCAGTAAAAAATACAGCATCAGTTTTACTGAATTCAAAATTGTGAGTGCAGGAAAAGTGATGTGTGGCATAAGCTAATAATTACTTCCTTGGTTTATAGCCATAACTGACTTTACTTCTTTACTGTGAATTCACTGCAGGTAAAAATACAAGATACAGAACAAAACAAACATGAAATAAAATCCCCATAGTCTGAGTATTAAATGTGTACAGCGCACTAAGGTTTACACTGACTTACAAGATTCCACTTCCTGCAGGATGGTACTGTTTTAGCTAACTAGCCACACCTAATGTAAGACAGATACAAATTTTTATGGGCATCTTAAGTCACCACGTCATTGACTTTGTATCACTATCCCCTGAAAATACTGTATAAAGCAAGCAGCTTGAAGTCAAGATATAGTAAGATTGTGCAGTGAATGTGAGCTTTTTAAGGGGTGTAAATATAATAATCACTGCAAGCAAAAGGTTTACATTGTGGTTGTCTTTGCTAGATGCTTGTTCCTGAAAACAGGAGGATCCCTGAACATTTTTTCAAACACGATCAAGTTGACTTTACTTTTCACAAACTCCATCAGTGTCAAAAACTTGAGGAAGAACACACTGAAGAAAACACTGCTACTCCCATATACAGACAGGTGACAAAGAGAAAGATATTTCCTTTCAAACACACAAAAACCCTTATATCTAAAGCCTTATCATTAGTGTTGCAGGTTTAGAGTTACACATTGATGTACCATTGTCATCAGGACAGTCCACGTCACAGGGTTGGGTGGTGCTGGTTTTGGAAGATCCAGCGCTTTCAGCCGTTGTCGTGCAGTGGTTCCCTCCCGAATCTGCTTCAGGCTGTGTAAGACGAGGACCAGCGGCTGAGGGCTCCAGGTGGTTCTTTTTGCTCTCTTCTTTCTTGTGACTGTGGTTGTTTTCTTTGTACGGTGACTTTCTATGGGAGGAAGTTGAACTATCGGGATGCAGACGCTGCTGGGCTGCAGTGGCTGGAGGAGGTGGCGTGTGTTTTCTGGTAGAGCTTTTCTCTTCGTGGGATACAGGCATTTCACTGTCTGAGCCATCGACAGAGATGGGACCCTCGCTGTCAGAGAAAGACTCTGCATCTGAGTCGTCATCTGATCGCGGGGAATCCGGGGCTTCGGGGGCATTTGAAGACTCGTAGTGGGTCTCCTGTAGGGAGGCTCGTATCGCTGCCTCGAGCTGACTGTCTTCACTGGCATCAATCAGACTCTCCTAGAACAGAAAAAGAGAATTTGCAGCTCTTAAAAAACCCCAAGGACTTGAAAAAAATTATACAACAATGTGGTAAAACTTCATACAGCAGCCGTGGTTGTGTGATACTAACAAATTCTAATATGTGCATAATACATTAATACATAAAACATTATTGTTGATGATAATTTGACAATCCTTTGGGGATGACTAATGATGCTTTCAGAGGATGAAGTGCAAATTTTGAAAAATCATCATCACTGAGTCTGTAATGCAGCTTGCAGGACCAGAGAGAGGCAAAATGAAGTTGTATACTATATTAAAAAAAAGAGCTCAATATAATAGCTGTATAATTAATAGATAATTCTGAGTTGTAACAGAGGAAATTCCCACAGAGTCTCAAAGAGAAAGAGAGAGAGAGAAGAGAAGGAGAATTAATTATGAAAAGTGAGAGGAGGGACCCACAGAGCGAGCTCGTTTGGCAGGAGGTGCGTGGCAGGATGGCCCATCGAGCTGCCCGTGCTCTGCCAGGAAGCCAGTCGCCTGCTCCAGGAACGACGCCACATCCAGCTGGTTCCACTCCACCATCTTTTGACCTGAAGTGAACACGTTTTGAACAGCACAGGTCAACAACAAAATCAGCAAAAAGCAGATGTGCCAATTTTAAAACTACTGATGTAAACAGCTTGAGTAAGACATCTGCTCACTGACATCATTTGTATGCAGCTCGCATATATCTTCATGACTTCTTTTGTAAAAAAAAAAAAAAAAAAAAAGCCCTTTATTGACTGTATTGTTACTATCACTTTAATTAAGATCTCTTGCTAATTACCACACCATTAGTTAAGGATGCTTAACGTTGCTTTTACTTTCATTATTACTTCCTAATGCTGTTGTCCTGTCCCTCTAAATGGTATGCATGCAGGAGGGATAAGTCGTCTTCTCTCAAAAATAACAGTAGATATAAGGTGCCACTGGAGATCCAGGAAGAAAACTGTGTATAATGCTGAGACTACTTTATCACTCACCTGTGCGGGGATCGAGGATGGAAATATAGGGGAACTTGTTCAGCTTATAGAATTGGATGTATCTTTGTCCCTCTTCACTATCATGATATACCTGTAATGAAAGAAAATGTGTTATTCAATACCAAAATTTACCTTGCACCAGATACACTTGGAGGTTTTTAACAGGTTTTTAGGAATGCAATTCAAACACTTTTAAAGCACTTTCAAGGTACCTAAACCAAAAATTTCTAGACTCTTAAAGCTTTTATTGTCGCATTTAAATTATTGCAAAAGAAGCTACTCCATGAGATAGAATTTACAGAGTTCCTTCATTCCCATAGCAATCAGTGTATT
>JAPZDY010000004.1:12198112-12210362 GCA_029783645.1 Ctenochaetus hawaiiensis | reverse complement strand
GGTAATAACACGTTAATAACGCGTTAACTCAGGACACTAATGCGATTAATCGCGATTAAAAATTTTAATCGACTGACAGCCCTAGTATTTCCCATTAAAATCAGAGCGATGGAAGTATTTATACCCTTTAATAAAGTGAAAGTACTCTTGCTACACTGTAAAAATACCCAATTGCACGTGTAAGTCCTGATTTGTATTATTTGGGAAAGAAAATTTGCTTTTAAATGCCTTGGGGTGTAAAATAAAAATATCACGACACTATAGGCCCGAAATACAGGCATACTGAACCCATGAGCCTGCAACTGAAGTGAGAGGGTGATGGACATGCCCCATAGTGGTGCCCTCTGTGTAGTTATAGGTTCTGTGCCTTGCTTAAGGGCACCTTGGAGTGCCCAGGAAGTGAACTGGTATCTCTCCTTCTATCAGACCACGCTCCAAAATGTGGTCAGTGCTGGACTCAACCATCCACCCTCTGATTCTCAAGTCAAGTCCACAGACTGAGAAAGTGAGCACTTAAAGCATAAAATGTACTTTAAGTAAAAAAAAAAAAAACGTCCCTTGTTATGTTTATACTGAATTATGACAATTATATATAATATGAATTGTTACTCATGTACTTATGTCAAAGCAGGACTTTATTGTTTTAATCAGTTGAGCTGGAGCTCATTTAAATAGATATGTAACTAATGACCATTTTCATTATTTATTTATCTTTCTCCATTGATCAGTTGATTGATTGGTATTTGAAAATAGGGATATAGTTAGTAAAATATTGGTCTGACGCAGAGGCCAAAGGGACTTCTTTCTCTGCTTGTTTTTCCCCAACTAAAAGCAAATCACCACATTTGAGAAGCTTAAGTCATGAAATATATATACATTAAAAATGAATTAAACCATTACCAACATGGTAATCAAATAACTTTCAATAAATCAACAAGTTGTTTAAAGTAGTCGTTGTTTCAGCCTTATTTGAATATACTGCTTAATTAGATGAATCTATTGGTCTGATGCAGAGCTATCCTTAAGATATTTATTTGTTTTGTATGCAAAAATCTTGATTAGAATAGTTACTAAAGCTGTTGATACATGTAATGTAATGTAATGTAACACATCCCTCTAAAATGTTCTTCCCATGGCTTGTTAATTTTAAACTGTGGTATTACTACTTTTACTCAATAAAGGCTGTGAGTACTTATTCAGTGATTAATACTGAGACTGTGAACAAAGCGAAACTAAAAATACCTTTGTACTAACACTGTATTTTCCATTGAACACCAAGTACACGTGTAAGTGATAACATATGCAGATAATCTTTTTCCTTATTTAGTTTGTATTTTGACCACAGACCACTAAATTACTCTTCCAAACACAAAAATTCTAATGAGCACTCATGGGTTTCTGTTTAAATACTGATACAAGCGTCGAAGCTTAGTATTCAATCACAAGAACTATATAAGGAAGATATATTCAAGGCACCTAAAAAGGACACAAACATTAAAAAAAAATGTTTAATGTGAGCAGGCTCACAAGCTTAAGAAAACATGGTCTAAAAAAGAGTGTTGCAAATGATTTTATTTGTATATATATATCAATGCAAAGCAAGTCATGGTAAATTATAAGAAGCATAAAACACGTGATTTATAAAATCCCCTGTAAAGTCCCTGCACTCCCAGTGGACTGTTTATATAATCATTTTCCATCTGTCTTGCATACCTTCCTTTCTAAGAATACGCCTGCAAAAGATTGGGGCACTTAGTTTAAAAGTCTAAGAGGACATCAATTATCCTTTAGTTTTATCATTACATGATGCATTTTGTTTGTGCACAACACACATACAAAAGATAAACAGAAGTTGTAAATGCTAGCTCAAAACATCTTATCTTATTTGCTTCTATTGACATCAACTTTTCAGAAACATGAGACATGATAAAAGTAAGGGCACAGAATTTGTTCTTGACCCAGTGTAATATCTGGATAAGCAGACTGGGACTGAGCCACAAACTTAATGTTCCTCATTATCAGAGTAACAAAAGCAACAGATTGCATAAGCCGGGATAACAAAGAGAAACAGGTTTTTACTGAACTGAATGATAACTCACACAGAATGGGATCATCTTGAGGCTGTGTGTAATGAAATCACTGGAATGGCAGACAACAGTTCAGTTTCCTTAAAAATGGCAAAAAAGTGAACGGACTTTTGTTAAAGAATAACAGGCATAGCAAAAATATAAACCCCTGCATACGGGGCAATAAGTTCAATGTGCAGTGACCTCAAATATATGTTAAGTTCTTAACAAAGAGAAATCTTTATGACATGAAGACTTGTAAAACTGTCCAGCCAATTTCACAGGTGATCTGTTTTTATACAAAGTAGAGGGCCGTATTGCACAAAGTGTGTTTAATACAAACTCTCATGGGAACCCATTGTCTTCCACTCCCAAAACAGAAAGCATATTATCTCCTTGTAAGTTATTATCATTGTTAATTCATAAATAAACCCAAACGCTATCTAGAAGTGAACAGGCACTACACAGCCGATTGTTTAGGAAAGGAAAGCACCAGAGAGATCATTAACTAAACACAGACTGAGTGACCACAGTCACGCCATTAAGATCCGAGACAAAGACGAACCTGACAACTTAGAGGAAAAAACAAGACTTTAGAAACAAAACACTTTGTCTCACAATACTGCAGCCTGTATAAGCAGAAAAGAATCTAAATCACAATTCATAGTTTACCTGAAGAAAAAGTGCAAGGACTTAAGCAGCATGTCAGAGGAGAAAAACATACAATATTTCCATTTAAAATGTAGTTCAAGTATAAAAAAAAAACTGGAAATTTTGAGTATAATTTTGACAAAATTCTGCTTGAGTCATGGCAGTTTTGTTGTTTGTTTGTTTTGTAACGTTTGAGTCATTTTGATGCAAAAATGCAGTGTCAGTTAAGGCTGATCGTGATGTGCATTTCTCTCTGATATTTTGCAAACCACAGAATCAATCTGTCAATATAAGAAAAAATCAACAAAACAATCCATGATGAAAACAATCACAGTGAAAATTGTTTAAAATCATAGTACCTGCACCTTAACTCATTATATGAATAATATCCCTTCATTGAGTTCTTTTTAATTCTACTTTGACTACATTTTCCTTATCAAACATCGCACTTTTACTTAAATGACATTCTCATACTTGACTTTCCTTTGTTACAGAATATTTTACTGTGTGGGATTGCCTTGGACTATAGTGATGTGTCGGTCACAAACGATCCGGCTCTTAGAGCCGGCTTTTTAAAGTGAACAACAGGAGCCCTCCTGATCTGGAACCAATTTGTTTTTTTTCTCCTCTTTTTCTGTTAAAGCTGCACGTGAGTGGTCAAGATGTGTGGTGGCGTCTGTGTGTCCATACTGAACAGAAGGGGTTACAGACAGGGCAGTGAGCACAGAGTAGGAGGGAGGGAGACTAGAGAGAACATGTGCTACAGACAGAGAAAACATGCTGGAAAGGTGAGAAAATGAGTGACAGCAGGAAAGGCAGTAAAATTTGGGCACATTTCATAGACATGTGTCATAGACAGTTCAAAGGCAGAGTGTAGACTGTGCAAGATGAAAATCTCATATCGTAGTTAACAGTTTGTAAATTATATACATACAATCAGAAACTGGACCTTTTTGTCTAATTGAGATGGGTCTTTGGTTTTTGTACTTTATAATTTATTTTTTGCAGCACTCTGCCCCATGTTTGTATGTATGTTGAGTAGATAAAACCATATAAATAATAAACATTTGACATAATGTATGTTTTTACATTAGTAATTCATTTTATACATAATTTTACATTATTTTTGGTAGTAAATTAATTTAAGCAACAAAAAAAATCTGAGGAGCCACTTGGGAGCCAAAAGAGCCGGCTCTTTTTAGTGAGCGGAGCCAAAGAACTGGCTCTCTAAATAGAGCCGAAATTCCCATTACTATTGGACTAACTCCTAACTCGTGTTTTATAGTCAAGGCTCGTAACACTTGTCCAGGTCAGCTCGTAACCGTTTAGCTAGGTTTTTCGTCTCGCGGGGTCAGGCAACAAACTACACCTCCGGGTCTCGAGCGTGACCTTGATGTGCAGCATCACCAGCGCGTGCCAGCTCAAGACAGCAATCCATAATCAAAAGCGAAACGGAATACCTGCAAACGACCGGCGTATATAAGTCAGTCGAGAGCAACTGAGGTGCAGGGCGGAGTAAAGTTGTGGCGTATATGCGACGATCTAAAGAGCTTGCCTCTCGTCGAGGACCTACTACTAGAGCCACGGTTACGTTTAAATGGATTAAATCAGTCTTTACTATTTTTAACTCTGAGGACTTTCGCCCCTCCGTGACGGTTTAAAACTGCTCGATTTTAAAACAAGAGACGATGGAGATGAGTTGTCTTTGCATTTTACTGCTAATGTTGTGCGAATTCGCACGCTCATTTCCTGTTGGTAAGATGCTTGCATGTTTCTTTTACTTTTAAAGTGTTTCCCTACTTGGCATAGTCGTTATTTTACACCGACAAAAAAATGAACATAAAAATTACGCACGAAAAAATAGGTAAAAGTCATACTTTCAGTTTTGTCACATCGGTTCCTGTCTGACAGTGTCAACAGAGACTGAAAATGACAATAATACAAGGGTTTGTTGTTGTCTTTTGTGTTTAATTATGTAAGGTTTGTTATCTTTACCCCCAAATAAACAGTGTTAGCTACTTTTGCAGTACAGATGCAATGGCAATATTTATTTTTTTAAGGTTGAAACCAAACACAACGTTTTGCGAAAGTGACATTATCAACAGCCTTACTTGAAATTAAGTAAGGTGGAGCATTTATAATTTTACATACTATAAAGGATAATTTAACAAAGTGAGTGCTTTGACTTTTGATTTTACAGTTTTAATTAACCTATATTTTGTAAAGTAAAATTCACAGGGTGTGAATACTGGGGTGGAGTTGTTGCTACTCTAGCTACTTTTAACATTCTTTCTTCAATTCTTTCTTTGTACTAAAAAAATGTATATTGGTTGTCTCTTGTTAGATACCATCATTGTGCAGGTCCAGCAGTGGAAAGTGGTTGGTGCTCAGCAGGTTGTAGAACAGGTCCTGCTTAATGGAGTCTCTCTCACCGGCACTAGCCATGAAGTTGACAGTATTATCAAAACTATGTTACCTGATGCAGACCTCCCAGCTCTTACCAGTGTCAACAAGACTTCTGTGCTGAGTAAGAAAGTCATCGTGTGTAAGTAATGAATTAAAGTAATGTCTGTGAAAAATGATAAATTGTTTGTAAGTATTCTCTGTCTTCCAACCAAGGAAACTGCACTGTCCTTCGTTCTCGTGAATGTATACTGGAGGGATCTCAGCTGCATTGGACTGACCGTGTGTTCTGTGATGGGAAGGTCTACCTGACTCTGAACCACACTGACACATGGATAGCCCATGAACCGCAAGCACTTGCCCTAAAAGTGTTTTTTGACCAGGATGTGCAGCGCACAAAGACGGAGAGGATCCACCTTCAGGAGGGATGCATCAAGCTAATGAGAGAATTGAGGCTCTCTGTGGAGCAGTCAGGTATATTTACTCTTACTTATGTAACAGTCATCAAGTTTTGGTGTACCTTCTGCATCATAGCTGTACCCGTGTGGTGGGGTTTGCTGTTTCTTGGCCTAAAAATCAAGGGAAAAAAATTGCTTGTGGCCATGAATTGTGGAGGCATCTGATGACATTTTACTTTGAGTCACATGACACATTGTAGTACTAAAAAGTAAAAGAGTTATTCTAAAGTTAAACATTAGTTTGTTGTTGTGATTGCAGCAGTCCACCTCCACGAGCAGTCCTCATGGACATCATAGCAACCAGTTTTGTTTTCATGTTCTCAGGTTACTTATTTATGTAATGTTTTCCTAGTTCCAGGGACTCCTCTGCCTCAGTTTCTGATACCGGTCTTGGCACTGCTGGTTTTAACCGTCCTATTCACAATCAGCTTCCTCCTCTCCAAAAAGCAGGGTGAGCAAATACAATTTTTACCATCTTTTTGGATAATATAAAAAACATTCTGTCCAACCCTTTCCAACCCTGTCCAAGCAGCCTACATGATACAAAAAGATTAAATATTTTTTATTTAGATTATTTATATATATATATATATATTATTTTAAGTATAATAATTGCTAAATAGAGCTTATGATAAGATGCCTAATTCCTGTTGCGACCCCATGCACTAAAAGTAGCATAGTTGCTCCATAACATAACAGTTTTTGTTTTTTATCTGCAGACTTAGCATTCTGTGGCAACTTTCCCTATGAAAGCCAAAGACTGTCTGCAAAGTTATCTAATGTAGTTTACTGGAAAAAAATAAATAAATTAGCATTTGAAGAGTCCGAGCTTTTCTTTGTTTTTGTTGTCGTTGTGATGACAGTTACATTTGATCAGGTTAGAGCTATGGAATATTGCCACTTCTTAGCCTTCCTTATCCTCAGGCGTGTATGAACTACAGGTCATGAATTTCTCTGAAGATAAGAAATCAGTTACGAGTCATCTTATCTGTATCAATCAGGAAAAACAGGTTATTGTCTCTTATCTGTGTTGACTGGAGAAAAGTCAATATTGTACATCCCTTCTTGTTTAATCCTTACAACTGCTTTACTTTAATTTATCCCTCACACTACGAAATTGCAACACAACTTGGATTTATTTTTAAATGAACCTTGTCACATGTTTTTGCTATGGAATCTCATAGTCACGAGGGAATATAAAGCATAGTCATGTGTTTTGTCTTTCTTACATTCTCTGCCTAGGTTTGAGGCACCCTGGAGGTAAGACAACAGAAATCTCTGTTTTCTCTTAGATCACTGTAGACTGTAGACTTCTCAGCTAATAGTCATGGGTGTGGATTGCGAGAGTTACACATGAAATAGACTTCAAAACAACATTCCCTTTAGATGAGCTTACTCTTTTCATTTTCAAGGTGTCGGTATTTCAGTCTTGTGTGCGAATGACCTCACTTTTATGATGGCAGGTCAGCTGTTGACCTGTCTGTCAATGTTTACAAGAATTTTATTACGAACAGTATGCAATAATCTTGAACAGTGGGTTAAAGTATGCGTTTACTTTAAAGTATGCATTACTTTGCTGTTAGCTTATTTTTTTGTCCTGATTGTCAGCCTAATTTGTCCTTTTTCAATTTCCTTGCAGGTGTAATTGGCTCAGTCATACATTACCCTAAGGACATGAATGAAATGGCTTCAGAGATAAAAAACAGTGGTTATCGTACCTTGTAAATCAGTGCTGCAGCTGATCAACAGGTCACGTTCCTACTTCTGCTGTTAAATGCCCACTTGCTGATTTAACACTTTCATCTGTGCATGGACAGTGTTGCTTGATGAATGTAACTAAGCTTTTGCTGTAGTACTTACACTGGTGTTTTGTTGCATATAATCTCACATCTCCTGCGCAAATACACACAGACACAAGAACTGTAAATATGTTCACTGCCTACTGCAATGCACAAGCTTCTTTTTGCACAATTACAACAGTGGGGGCATTTTTTTTCATCAGTTACAAATGTTGGACAAAGCTTTTCCAGTAAGCAACTTATACATATATTTACAACAAAATGTTCTGTTTCAATTATGCTTAGTATATAGTACAAGTTACAAATGCAGTATTGCAAATTGTCATGATGTTGTTGAGTTGGTTGAGACTATGGTTTCTTTGTGTTAAGGTACCTTGTTTGGACTTTTAATGTTTCCTTTTTTTGATGTAAGATTCAAGAAATATTTAAAATAATTTACCAAAAATAAAAGCTACTTTTATAACACATTTATTCTGTCCGATTTATTTTTTCACTTTGTCTCAGGTTCTCTGAGACAGAAGTATGTGTGATTGATTTTAAGGAAACATTCAGAATTCACATTGCCTTTTTTCTGAACTGTTACCACTCACACATTTAATTTAAAAACGTATCCACAATTAATCATTTGACTCGCACACAATGTATCGCTTCACCTAGTTTTTACATTCAGCGGTGTACTCTGCCTCATAAAAAATTGATAAAATGGTTTCTAACCAACTGGTAAAAAAGAACATACCCACATCAGCAGTGATCAAAGGGTTTTAAAAATGGAAGGTATTCAAATTTGTTTGATCATTTATTGCTTTTTCAGAAGTTGTATCTCATTTCCATAACTACTGCTTCAAAGCTCCAGAGGAAAAACTGAATAAAAGGTCATTCTCCCCTTGGATAAAAGCAGCCATTTATTACTGTGAATACAGAAATACAAAGTCAGGTTATAGACATAATGCTTCCTTTGAGCTTCTTGGTCTGTGGAGAGCCGACATCTTGTGTCTTTTTATCTTTTTATGATGTGTCAAAAAAAGTTGGATTAAACTTAAATGCTTAGGTTTATAAATCATGATATACTAAGACACCCACTGACAATGAACGCTATCAATGCAATTTATCTTATTTGAAGACCTTAATGCTTCCTGGTTGCTGCAAGATGGTTGTTTTTCACACAAATAATAATTTATTTGTCATTGTGGGTGTTCTCTTGGAGTTGTAATACTCTTTAGAACCTAATTTGTATTTTTTCAGTGCTTTCAATGTTTTAGCACTTCGGCACATCATCCATATATAATGGATGAGGTGAAATATGCTTCTGATTGGTTTTAAATCAATCCAATCCATCAAACCATTTAATCATTCTTGGCCTCCAATCAAAGTAACAAAAATTAAATGCTTTAAATAAGTTTATAATGTATTTTTTTGTATACAACTATGGCAAAGTGTTTTGTTTTTAGTTCTTTGTTTTTAGTTTTTAATCCTATTCTAATATTACTGCTCTAGGAGAAATAACTGTTCCATTTTCTGACATACAGAGGAGTTTTCAATTCGTGAATCTACATGCTTAATTTTCCTATTAACATAACATAAACAAGAGTGTAGTTTTCTTTTTATTACTGATCAGCTGTGAATGGCTCAGCCTCCTGTTTTCATTATCTTCTCTTAAAGATTATGACATGTCTTTGATTATCTTAATCCAATCAGGTAACCTATGATCAAAATCTGATAGCTAATCACCTAGGGATGATACCAACAATGACTGTCAAACCAGTGATTGTTTTAAGATGTCATACTGCAATGTCAGACACACGTTTATATTAGAGCACCCCATGTAATTTGATTTTACTACTTCATAGTCCTGTGATTATAAGGCCTTAAAATGCAATTCTCAGTCTTTAAATAATAAATTAAAGACAGTGAAAACAGTGTAACATGTAACGTAACAAAATCGCCCTAAGTCTTTCCTCGGAAAATTTAGATTTCTGTCAATAACGGACACTAGTCCTGTTTTTAATTTTTGTAGTTCCATGTAACTCACAGCCCTAGTATTATCTTATGGCCAATAGATGGCGATAGACCTCTAGGAAGAAGGGTTGTTCTGTCAGGAAGTTTCCTCCACCAATCACATTCGCACATTCGTAAACGTTACCATAGCAATACCTCGGCTATAACTGCCGCACCCTGAAAGAACCAATCGCAGCAGCGCTTTCCGGCATTTAAGCAGTGTGGCGTCACCGTCACGAAATTCAAAATTGAGAAAGACACAAGCGAATAAGGTCAGTGGTGCTGCAGTGTTTTCCACGTTTTCCGGACGAGGTGAGATCATTTCGATTGTTTTCAATGCGTAAAAGTGCTACATTATGATTTATTGATTCAGGCAGACTTGTCGATACAACGGTAATTAAAATTTACAGCGTTTAATGCTACTGGAGTAGCAGTCAATGCTAATATGTGCTCGTTTACGTTCGATTATGTAAACGCTGACCTTAACTAGCGTAGCATACATAACTATAGTATCGTAACTTTAACTTCAGGTGTTGTAATGCGAAAAACTTTGCTAGTGTGAAATTAGTTCTTATTTTTGTTTTCCCTCACAGATAAGTTTCTGACTCATACAATCCGCTAAAGTAACGTTAGTGCTAACTGCGATTCTATCGTTCACATGGATCGACTAGCTAACTGACCTACAGCTCGTTCAAAAGGTAGTTCAAGCCAGTTATTGCTGCACATAAAATACCCATTTCTATTTGCCTTTAATTGCAGATCGTGTGAAAATCTGTACAAATGGCGCAGTTTGGGTTCGAGAACGACATTCACAGCATATTGAAGCTGGATATGCCCATCACTAATGCTCCAATGGCGAGATGGCAGAGGAAGGCCAGCTCGTCAAGCACATCCGCCCTCAACTGTTTGTCTCCTGGCAAATCTGCAAACGTGTCGCAGAGTTCCTCAAAAACGCCGAGCAAAACACCAGGTGATGTTTGCTCAGTGTATTCACGCAGCTCAGCAAAACTCTGCAGATATAGCCCGTTAAGTGTTCATCACTGTAGTATCTTTTGTATCCTAGGAAAAAATAAAAAACAAACACCGTCTAAGATGGGGGGCGACCGCTTCATTCCCGTCAGAAACAGCAAACAAATGGATGTGGCAAGTTTCCTGGTCACAAAGGAGAATGACCCTGTGGACACAAACAATACAGCAGGAGCATCAGTAAGTAATTTTAATTAACCCCCATATGATCCTTTTGAAAATTTAAGGATGTCATTGATTTGGGCAACCATATCTGTCTTAAAGGAAACTCAGAAAGCCTGGTCCATGTCACTGAATGGATACAACATTGAAGACGCAAAGATCTTGCATCTTGGAGGGAAGCCGCTGAACGCCCCAGAAGGTATGAATATTTGTTTTCAGACATGGTGTGTGTGTGGCAAGAAGAATCTGCATAAAATTATAAAGGGATTTATTTATTTAATTACTTTTCTATCTATCTTATTTTTAAAATTTAAAGTCTACTTTCTGTGTAATTTCCAGGATACCAGAACAACTTAAAAGTTCTTTACAGTCAAGCTACAACTCCTGCTTCTGTCAAAAAGACCAGATACATATCTTCAACGCCTGACAGAATCTTGGATGCTCCTGAGCTTCGAAACGATTTTTGTAAGTTTGGCACAGATTTTTCTGCATAAAATGAATTCATATTAACATTTTATTCTGTTACAACAGCAATGTTTGCTTAACTTTTTACATCATAGACTCACTCAAATCCACTAGGGGTAGCTAGTAATCAATATTACCCCTACATCTGTTTTCAGTCTGTTGTATAAAAGATTATATACTGCATGTCTTTATACAAAAGGACACTCCTCTGTACCTCATCTAGCTTAACAATTATTTGTTTGCTTTTTACCAGATTTGAATCTGCTTGATTGGAGCAGTCGAAATGTTCTCGCCGTGGCGCTTCATAACAGTGTGTACCTGTGGGATGCCAGTCAGGGAGACATCACTCTTCTCATGAAGCTTGAGCGTGAGACAGACTACATCTGCTCACTGTCCTGGACCAAAGAGGGAAGCTATCTGGCTATTGGCACCAGTGACTGTAAAGTTCAGGTCAGTGTGCTGATGAACACACCACCTTACTTCCTAAGGATGCATTGGTGTTTAAAGAACTGCTTCCTACTTTGTTCTTAATGGCTTATTTTTTTTCCCCCAGTTATGGGACACTGAAAACCAGAAGCGTTTACGCAGCATGGCCAGCCATACGGCTAGAGTTGGTAGCCTGAGCTGGTATGACCATATCCTTTCCAGGTACAGTTGTTCTCCCATTTGTTGTTTTTGAAAGACAAAAATGCCCAATTAAGATGGTGTTGCTGACTTTAGAAATAATGTCTCTCCCTCCTCTAGTGGGTCAAGATCAGGACACATCCACCACCATGATGTGCGAGTTGCAGACCATCACATTGCCACCCTCAGTGGCCACTCACAGGAGGTGTGCGGGCTACAGTGGTCTCCTGATGGGCGGTACCTGGCCAGTGGTGGCAATGACAACTTGGTGTGTGTATGGCCCCGTGTACAGGAGGGCAGCGCCAGCAACAACAGCCAGTTTGTCCGCTGCTGGAGTGAACATCAAGGAGCTGTCAAGGTGAGTGGCTTCATACTTGCATGAGCAAGCATCATTTCAGCATTTCTGCCAAAAATAAGACAAAATTTTTCCTGATAAAAATGCATATTACCCTTTTTTTCCTTAAACTTGTGTGAAAGAATGTGTCTATTTTTATTATTGTTTCAATTAATCTTCTGTCATAGAATTATAAATTTGAAGCTAATGCATGGATTTGTTATTTTTTTAACTAGGCTTTGGCCTGGTGTCCATGGCAGTCAAATA
>JAPZDY010000004.1:12165964-12187926 GCA_029783645.1 Ctenochaetus hawaiiensis | reverse complement strand
ATACACATATCCATCAATAGATGAAAAGCATCTGGACCAACTAATTTACAATTTTATTCCCTGTCATTATGTTGAAAACAATTTTTAGATTCCATGATTCTTGGCAAACTTGGTCATGACAGTTGAACTTTAGTCCCATTTGATTTATTTACAATGAAAATTAAGCAAACTGCCATTCTTGTGAATTGCAAAGGTGAATTTGGGGATTCAGAAAGCCTCAATAGTAACATTTATTGAAAATAATCTAAAAACGTGTACAAATCCTACATCCTTCTTGAAAAAAAGTTCATTTGTCACTGACATTTGGTTTAAAGCACGAGTCCTTATTAAAAAAAAATAACCTGAAGGTGTCCTCTGCGGTTGTCGAACATGCAAGAAAGGTGATAGAGCGCCATCTAGCGTGTCATTGCTCTCTCTCTAGCTGGCTACTGATTGATCATTTTACTACAGAGTTGTACAAGTAAGATTTCACTTCATAAAACAATTTTAATCTTTGAAACTGTGTCACCATTAATGCATCATGACCTCATGCGCCCTGTAGTGTCGTATTGTTCCTTTAAGTGAAGGACGCTCACAACTGACACCATTTTTTAAAACTTTTTATTTATTGAATAAATTACGAGCCTGGTAAATTAGAGACCCAGGAGCCAAGCATGATTTGTGCTAGTTGTCAACATGCAATATGTAGGTGGCTATAGGCTAATTAAAACATCAAATACTTATGTGTTTGATATTTTTTAAATTGATGTTTTTAACAAAAAATTTTGCAAATAAAGGTATTTTAGATAATAGAAAATTCATATAATTAGCATGCATTGAATGATTTAAGTGATATGTGTGCAAACGTTTGTCTGAATAATAAAAGGCAGAATTTGTAAGAAATATAGAGCTGTCCAAGAAGCAAGCTATGAATTGATTAATGCTGCTAATTATCTTTTTTTTATTTTTGCCCCTCAAACAATCTCTCATTTTCTATCCTCTCTTGTTTTTTTGATTTTTGGTTTGTTTTAATTTAAAATTCTTTTCAAATTAGCACCCATGATGTTATGATATCATAAAGGTATCATAAAAAAATAGCAGTACAGTAACGATGAAACTGCTTTGAAGAAAAAGCAACAGAGCCCAGTGAGTTAACTTAGCCTCGGTGCAGAGTAGGACACCTAGGCTATCTTTACCTGCTTTGACCGGGATTAAAGGTGCGACATTTTTGGCCCCAGTGGGGAACACTTACATAAACACTGGCAGGAGATCAGTTGTAGAGCAAATCACTTGGGCACCTATACAGGGAAACTCCTTTAATCACTATCATGTGAGGTAGCAGTATGACATGTCAGTATGAAATGTTTGAAAGCCCTCTAAAAATAAAACTTTCATTGTAATAGATATACTAATAAACGCAATTTATTCAATAAAATGTTTTTAAAAATAGCATGAAAACTACAAAATTGTCTTCAGAGTAGTAATTAGGCCGTGTGAGGTTAATCTGCTCAGTTTTGTGAATGAACACGAGCACGCAGTGTCCCCCTTTGTCTCCCTCTATCCGCCGTGATGAGCTCTGTCTTGTTCGGTGGCTGGGAGGCAGCCGTCAAACTCCTCCTCCGGGCTTTTCCTCGCTGTGAGATCCGCGCGTCCATTGAGCGCTAGTAGGAAGGTGCAACAACAGGTAGGCGTCCTCAAACTGCGTCCCTGGGCTCAGTCGAAACGCTGCTTTTTAAGGGAAACGAGTGAACCGAGCGGACCGAGAGCTCTGCTGGAAATGAGACCCGAGTCAATGTTTTTTTTTAACAGCCCGAAACAGTTTCTTTTGAGAAGAGACGAGCTGTTCCTTGTGTGACTTTCGGGCTCTTTTGGCTGGGAAACACGTTACAGACACACTGAAAGGTTTTCTGATTAATTACCTGGAGGTGGCATCTCAATGTGGCAACAACGTTGAAGGTAAGCATGGCTCGTTCTCTGCGCGCATCAGCCGAAATTGTTATTAAATCTCAATTCCGAGACATATTTTAGATATTGTGCTTTTTGTCAGGTGACTTCAGCATACACTGTAAACTGATGCTTTATGCTTTATGTTTTTTTTTGTTTGTTTTTTTTTTTATCTCAAATCAAGATAGTGCTGTTGCTTTCCTAGCTGCCAAAATATCCTCTTGTTATCTTGTGGTATCAGCTTGATGTTGCATAATCTAAGAAATGAAGCAATATCTTGACTGTCCCACCATGTGACTCACAACAATAACGCCTCCATCATATTCTTATGTAAGTTTCTGGTTGGTTTTAAAATCTGGATGCCTGTGCAAACTCACAGTCCTCAAAAGTATGTAGGAACAGCATGGATGTTCATTTTAATCACTGAAGATGCTAAGTTTATGACAGGACTGTGTTTATTGAAAGTGTTTATGTCTCTTTGCCTCCCTGTCAGAAACATTGCAAGATTATTTTCATGCCTTAAAAACTAACCAGTCATCTCAGTTGCATCAAGATGTGGACTTTCTTGCCCCACAGCTGACAAACGGTCTTCACCATTCAACTATCTTCCTCTGGGATAAGGCGAGGACACACTAAGACACAGCTGATCTAAAAGAGGTCAGACCCTCCCTGACCCAGATCCCCTGCAGGAGGACATGGAGGTCCTGCGGCGGTCCTCTGTGTTTGCTGCAGAGGTCCTGGATGTGTTTGACCGCTCGTTGACAGAAAAGGAGCTGGTTTCCCAGTCAAAAGCTTTGTGCAGAGACTACATACTGTCAAGGCTCAACCAGAACGGACTTGGATGGTCCAAAAGTGAACTCAACCTTTCTCCCTCAAATTCAGCGCTCTTCGACATTTCTTTGGTTCTCCTCTGTCTCGGTAAGACAAACGTGAACAAACATTGCTTCAATAAGGGACTTCAAGGGGCAACATTACACCTTTTAAATGTATGCACATTCAAGGGCATGGTCGTTATTTCTTTGTGTACTTTAACCTCCTATAATCAGGAGAGGATAGCTCAAGTAAAACAAAGGGCTCATGGTGCAGTTCATTCATTTCAGTTCATTCAGTTCACTTTGAATTCTGTCAGTTTTCTCCTGTTTGTTACATGAAGTTTTCTTTACTACCGTTGCCACAGGGCTGCTATTAAGCCTCGGCTTCATCAACGTTTCAATCTTAGTATTTAACATAAAGTGTAACATAAACATAATTTCCGCATTAGTCTTACCCAAAGGCTGCACAGTCCTCAGAGTTCACCCACTCAAATCATTCTTTGGGGTATTTTTTATACCATTATTGTTTATTCCTTATAAAGATGGTAGAGAGGTGACAGGAAATGAGGACAAGAGATGTAACAAAGGTCTCCGTTAGAGGACATTGTAATAGTGTGGTTGTCCCCAAGTTCATTTTCAATAGAAAGACAAAATTAAGAAAATGTGTAGACTTTTTGTAATTTTTATTTAAATCTTTAAATGCTGAGTGTAGGACAGCAATTAAACATATGAACCAGATGTTTATGTTTGAGAATGCAGTAGTTCATCAGGAAATGTGACATTTAAATATTGTCATCAACTCTTTTTCTGCTTCAGCTCGATTCAGATCATCTGCCAAAAATTAATTGCAACTTCGTTTTCCATCAAATTCCATTTTAGTTTGCTTACACATTTTGAGATAATATCTTAAAAACTCACAAACAAGATGTACATAGCCCCCTTGGTGAAGATAATAACTGTTTGCAACATAAAATAAAATGAGATGAGCTGGACAAATGATAAGTTATGATTGATGAAATCCTGGACTTGACAAAAGTTTTTTTGGGTCTTCTTGTCAAATTCCAGTTTCCATGTTTGAGTATTATTACTTGCACAGATTAATGAGACCAAGACAGACAAACTCCCAAATGTAAGTTTATTGAGTGTTTTTACAGGAGCAGATTTAGATTAAACCTCAATATTCAATTAGTGACTTTAAAATTAAAGAAATAAACTCTGTACACCATAATGTAAACACTGCTAATCTAATCTAATACAAAACTGATCAAATGATTGCTCTCAAAGCAATAAAAAAATCTCATTATCAGCCATGACTAAAGCCGTAGGCCAGTAACAGCTTGTGTGATATGATCACAGCCTCTAGCTGTAAAAAGCAAAGTTTCTGCTTCCTGGTCTACTTTTAGATAACAGTAGGCTGAGAACGGAGATGACTCAACATAGCTGGCAAAGATAATTGATACGTAAGAAGTTAGACTGAAAAACTGTTTAGATTTGACTCTTAATATGATCTCCACATACTATTCAGTGTGTTTCAATGTAAAATGAGCCTGAGACTCACTGACGACTGCAGCAAACGAGCCCGGCGTCTTCACAGAGGAAGACATGTTTTATTTTGACAACCTGACAGCTGTCAAACAGACAAACCAGTGATTTAGTTGAATTTCCTGATAGTTAGTATAACCCAGAGTGTTTTAATCACTTGTGTAAATTGAATCAGTTTGGTTTCTCTCTCTTTCACTCAGATTAAGAGTGATCTTCCCAAAAGGCTTGTTATAAATCTCTTTCTCTGTGCCCTCTCTCTCTGTTACGTAGGCGATGAGTTGGAGAGTATTCAGCCCAGCTTGTACAGGAACGTGTCGCGGCAGCTCAACATTTCTGTTGCCATGGAGAGTATGGTTTCAGATGCCTTTATCGGCGTGGCAACAGAGATCTTCTCAACAGGTACATGGCTGTTCCAGAAGGTGATGGTGATGATGATGATAGTGGTGATGTAGAAGCATGCGTTATGCTTTCTGAAAGTGGAAACTGAACATGTTGCCTTAAATCGGCACAGGAATTGATTTACACTTTCACAGTGTCTCAGACCACTGAAGCAGGCGCTTACTGTGATTAAATAGGTGTGTCTCTGCCTTTACAATCAGGCTTTTAGTGAGGGAGAGTAGGTGTTTATCACATAAGGGTGGAGTGAACACATTATTGTTCAAGTTTAGACACTGCTGTTTTCCAAACTGATAGCGCTGATTAGTTTATAGTTAGTTGCTTTATAGATGAAATCATGGCCTAAAATAAATTACTTTTATATACTTTTTGTTTTGATATTAGGCATTATTTTGCCCAAGTAATACCTGATTTGAATATTTTTTCCTATTTAAGCTTATTTCTAGTTATTAATGATGTAAGGGAATGTAGTTGAGCCTTGGTCTGCACGGACCCTCCTTCACAGATTGGTATGTACGTGAAATAAATGAAAACTTTAACCTCCATGGTATGATGTCGAGTTTTAATACTGCTGTTTCTTTTTGAAGTTATAATTTCCTAAATCTAAATGCAGAGATTCAGTGCTGCATTGGAGAGATCGATAGCTAGAACTAAGTGATTGATTGTCATGTCACTGGGTTGACATTTGTATTTTTTAGGGAACTATCCTCATACATATTAGATTACTTAAAATGGAATAAATATTGTAAACTCATGTCCCACTTCGTATGAATTATATTCACTGAAATTATCCCTTATTTTTTCATTTAGTGCCAGCAGTAGGTCAGAATTTCCCCTCATCAAGTGCTTTTTATGTACAAAACTGATAACAGCTTTAGCTGTAGCCTACATTGCATAGTGCTACAAAGTAAATGTTAGCATGTTATCAAGCTTAACCTAAATGGTTAACGTGTTAAATACAACTTCAGAGCTTTGGCTTGTTAATGTTTTTTGTTTATGTCCCATTTAAATGTATAATATGTAAAATTCCTGCATTAAAATGTCCAAACATTGATAATATATAAATCATAGTTCAGTTGTGCACTGATCCTTGGCTAAATGTTTTCAACAACGTGAGTATGAGAGTTGGCAAACGTGACCGAACCTAATGGGAATAAAACTTAAACACATTACCTCGTCTGTGAACATTTCTGTCTGAGTCAGTCAGACAGATTTTCATCTGCAGCAGTGACTGTTTAACTCTGAAATCAACAAATCCCATGATCTCACGCTACTCCACAACGTCATCAAAAGGTTTCTTTTGTTTTCATTGTCTTGATTGAGAGCGTCTTCTGGCAGAAATTACATAATATGTTTAAATCTAAAGAATGGTCCTGGGTGAGTTATGAAACAACAACCTAACAGAGTAAGTGAGCATTAAGTGGTTTCTGGTTAGGTCTTTGTTCAGTCCTGGTCTTCATGGAGGACTGGTTTTGTCAGTCTAGCTTGGTCTTGACTTGCCGTGATTATTCTTAAGGCTCTTTTTGACTGTATGTCTTGACTTGAACTTGTTTGTGCCGGCTCTTGGGCTTATTTTTTTGTTGCCTTGGCAACAGATGTGCTTTGTACACTATTCAAAAGAATAAAGACATTTTGACATTTCTAAATAAATAGAGTGACTTTATATGTACTCTCTGTGAGCCGTAGGGATATATTAGATGGTCTGACTGCAGTGAGATGCACAATTTAATTCTGGCACAACACCAGGAAAGATTTAAAAAAGAACTCATTTGAAGTGAATTTCATGTCTGTGTTCGGGCAAAACTAGTGCTTGTTTTTTCGTCACAAGGGTGCAGTTTTTGGACAGGGCGTGGGATTCCTCCTGAAGAATAACAAACCGGTCAACCCGAGCTGCCCCAGCTTTATGTGAGGGGTTATAACCTGGGTATTAATAGAAAAGGGCATCTAAGTTTGTTTTTCCCGCTGTCTGGAAATTGCTTTATAACTACCCACTTGGCTTTTTGTCATGCCTTTTTATGCCCACAAGTGCCTAGCAGGAATCTAGAGACCACAAGGGAATGGTATGTCCAGTGAATCTACTAAACAGAGCCACATACTTTTTTGGAAGCGGTTCCGCGGCCATCTGTACTGTGATCTCCTTCAGTAAAATCAACATGGCTTGTCTCTACTCCATCTATCTTTGCCTGCCTCCCACTTCTGTTCTTTTTCTTTCCGCCCTCCTCTCCTCCAGCTTTATCCCTGACAATCTTGTCTCTATTCTTGGCCTTGTTTCTCAGTAGGAAGTGAGACGTGACGTACTCTGACAGCTTCCATGGGCTGTTATCTCATTTAAGCTCGCCCAGAGCTCAATCCTCTTATAGCCACAGTCAGACGCTGTAGGTCAGCTCTGAGGAACAGTCATGAAAATGCAAGCTGCTCTAAGGAGGCTAATTCTATTAGGTTGTGCACTGCATCACTGATGGTCGTTATAACAATCCCTGCTGCCCTGGAAACTGTACCAAGAAATGACCGGATGCCCTTAATTTAGCTGATTGGTTTGTATATTTAGAAAGTAGGATAAATAATTGTTTTTCTCAGCTTTATGACTCCCAGTTGCTTCTTCCAGGTGAATTTAAAGTCATTTTCCAACCCTCTTGACCTCAACACAGCAGAAACTGCGTCAGTATTTATGTATTTGCAAAAGCAACACAGTCTCACCATCCCTAATTTGATTTACAACTGGCAGGCTAAGACGTGTTATCAGCTATATTAACACAAATGCCCTGGTTTGTTGACTTAAACCTGGTATTTACAGTTTATTTCAGTACAAGGTTCACCAGTTGCCCCACATGCTTCATAACAGACTTTGAGGAAGGAAAAACTATAGAAGAGATGGATGTTAATGCAGTGGGACAAATATGGCAGCTTATTGTTCAGGCAGCCTCTGTGGAGGCTTGAAGATCAGGTTCTCTGAATAAGGCTGGATTTTTACTTCTCTCTTTTTGCACTGTGACTGAAAGACAGTATCAATATCAGCTTGAATTGCTGAAGCTTATGATACTCTCGACGTGCTTAAAACAAAAAATATTGGTCAGATATGGCAAATACTGGTCATTTCTAAAGTTAATCTTTTTGACACAAGATGCTTCCTGCTTAACTGAAATGTCCATTTTCAGGGTATGTGCACTGTTTTTAAGTTACAGCATCATATTTGTGAAAGCTATTGGACCATGATTAGCTCCAAAATAGTTTTGTCAGAATGAAATACCTGTTCGTATGTAGACTACATGTCTTAAACTTAGACTTAAGCTGCAGCATATAACGGTAGGTATTTTATTTATCAATGGACCTGTTGATTATTTTCTTAATTAATTCTTTATTTAAGACTGGCTAATTTTCTGACAATAAGCTGGATAAGAATGTTATCCTAGTTTTCCAAAGTCTTCATATGTCCTGTTTTTAGCAGCGCAAAACTCATACATGACCAGGGAAAATATTCAGATTTAAGAAGACTGAACCACAGAATTTAGGAACTTTTAAAAAACAAATTACTCAAAGTGAGCAATAAATTATTAAGTAAGTTGAAGGTTGATTTCCTGTTGATTTACTAATTAAATGATCAACTAAACAGAGTAATTTTCTCTCTTCAGCAAGCAGCATCTGCACATAACCATAATCTGCAATCTGAAGCTCAAATGTCCAAGTGAAGCAAAACAGATTTTTGAGTCAAGAGTCGCTAAAACAAAAATATTTTGTTAGCAACACCCAGAAATGATAGCATCAGGGCTTGCATATCTATCATTAGACATGAATAAAGACATGAAATGTAATGCAGAATGTCTGTTTATATCTTTGTAGGTATAACTTGGGGTAAGGTGGTAGCCATGTATGCAGTAGCCGGAGCCCTGGCAGTGGATTGCGTCAGACTTGGACATCCATCCACTGTTCACATCTTAGTGGACAGTCTTGGCCAGTTTGTCCGCAAGTTTCTGGTTCCTTGGCTGAAGAGAAAGGGAGGATGGGTAAGTGACAGCTGCTGTGCGTGCTGATACTCATGATGGACACAGTGTGTGAGCGGCATTACCAAGAAATGTTATGTTTTTCTCATCTTGATTTAATCTTTATCTCTGATTTTGATATGGTTAATGCGGCTGCATGATTAATGTGATGAGACATTTGCAAATGCGTGACATTTAAAGGAGCTGACATTTAAGAGGAAGAAAAACACTGGCAACTTTGTGGCCTGCTACTCTGCCTGTGCTGAAGCTAGATGTTTAATTTATCTCCATCTTGTTTATAGAGCAGAGCTGCGTTTGCTTTCATAACCTCTCATAGTCTGAGTTAGAGGAGTTACATAATATCTGAAGGCAGCTTGCTCACAAAGGTCTTTCTAACATACTGTAGCTTCCTGCTGGCTCATAGTGATAAATATTTGTTTCTGTGGCCCTCTTTTGGTCAAAAGGAAGCAAAGTTTTTTGTTTTTCTTCTAACAAAAGTTTTTTATTTGTTTAAATGCCAGACATAATCTGCATATGTTTGTTCCTCAAAGCAAAGTCAGAAAAAGCAGCATATCTGTAATTAATTAGCAATTAGCAATTAGCATTCAACTGAAAGTGCTGCTGTGCCTTATTAGGGCTCAAAGTGTTGCTAGCATGACGGTAGATTTTACCACTGGAGAGCTGCCATGATCCTAAATTTACTTTGGGAAACAAAAACAACAACTTTTTTTTTTTTTTTTTTTACTTAGGAAGGGCTACCAACTGAAACTTTTTGCTAAAGAATTGCATGTATTTTTCAGAAAAATATACTCATGTTAATAAAATATCCTTTTCTACTACCTTTTGTCAGGTGGAGATCACAAAATGTGTGGTGAAGAAGGATCTCACCCCTGAGTATCACTGGCTGTCCTCCACCGTCGAATCCCTGAAGTACTTCCTCACTACAGTGTACGTCTACATCATGAAGGAGCCATGAGCGGCTGAGACAGAGCGCAAGAGAGTCCTCGTCATCACTGTCAGATATGAGATTGAAATGTTGAGATGGAGTGGAGATGGTCACTGTGCTTGATGGGGACTGAGTCTGCCACCAGATATCAGTCTGCTGCTGAATGGCCATCAACAAATGTTTCATCAGCATCATGTCTGTGTTATATCAGTGTCAGATACGTCTCTAAGGGACTGCTCTTCATCCAAAGTGTAGTCACAGTTATGTTTCAGAGCATAAATGACAAAGGAACACTTGTGTGTTACTTCATCTCTGCTGCATATTTTTCACACTGCTTACACTGGTGCAGTAAACCAAGCTTCCCCTGTGCTGTAACTATGATGTGATGGTGTTCAGGTTGAATGTGAGCAATGGGAGGTCATTTGCACTGATGAGATAAACTGTTGGATGCTTTCATTGGTTTTGTCTTATGGAATATACCTGAGAGAGTATGATGGTAAAAGCCAGGTTTGTAATGAAAATGGATGCTCAGCTGGCTGAGTCTTGAGTTTTCTGAGTCCGACAAGATGTCAGACAGGGAAACAAGAGCGTTTCACTTTGCACTTGCGAGCGAAACAGATGGCATCAGCTGCTTTCACTCCATGGGTTTGACTTACACTATTGTACTTTACCAAAGCACAAACAGTGTCTTTTTTCAAATATGATCCAAACTGTCGAAGCTTTGCAGCTGTTTTAGACCCTGTTGACCAAAATAAATGATGGGTCTCATTTTGCCCATTTTTGGCCAAAGACTTTAAGGACAGAGGGAATGTATGTACTGCATCCACATATTTTGGTGGTACTGGTGTCCTTTTTATGCTGTAAATAGTTTATGATTTTATTTTTTTTATTTTGATTATGACTTGAACAATTGAAGCCACTGCGGTATAAAGATCGCCACTGAAATGGCTCTTAAGGATGATTGTGTGGTATGCTTGATTGTTGTCACTTTCACAGAGTTAATTTATAAATGTGTGTCTGAATACTTTTTAAAAATCCACAATAAACTTAACAAAATTGTCACCCTTTAACTTTTTTGTTTTATTATTATTCATTATTTCACTACATAGACTCCATAACAACAGAACAAGCTCAGAAACATTAAATATTAAAAAAGCAAAGACAAAATTCAACAAACATTTCTGCCTTGCAATTGTGCATCTATGCCATACAGTTATGCCATACATGTTACAGGTTACATTCATGTTTGTTATTGCTCATGCAGGAGACTTTTGAGTAATTTAAAAAAACGCATTTTATGTAATTCAACCTCTTTATTGAACACTTTAATATTGTAATTTATTTTACACTTAAAAACACTCAAAACACAGTGCATTGATTCCAAAAGGACAGCATTAACTTTAACCTTCAATCTCATAACAGTGCAATTCAAGATAAGAGCATAAGTGCAAAATCATTTCCTTGGGTGACAGTATTATCAACCAGGTCATTCAAGTGAGTCTTGTCGATATGCAAAGAATTTCAAAATCAAACAAAAAATTAACGTGCATTGATATTTTTGACATATTTTGTGGCTACAGTATGGCACTTTTTGCACTTCAGCTAAAGTAATTTCAACATTTTTTTGCAGGAATGGTTGAGTTTAGATTTATTGCCTGAAGCCTGAGCTACTGAAGTGCCAGCAGTGACACAGCAGCTTTTGCCCTCAGAACAGCACAAATAAAGAACATGGCAGACTGTTTGAATCAAGTTTAATAAAATGTAAAGTTAGCTAATCTAGTTAGCATTTGCTAGCTTCATGTCATTTCCCTCATGTGGCATGTGGTGGAAAGTAACCAAGTACATTTACTCAAAGACTGCTAAAAAGAATCTTAATGCAATAAACTTACTTATCAAAACCATTTATCTGTTATCTTCTAGAAAGGCTTCATTTGCTTGGTAAAATCACAGTTTTATAGGAGAGAATGCCCCTGGACGCCCCTTCCTAACAATGTTTTTTAATCTTTGAAACCTTTTCACTGCTATTGAGCTTGCAGGTTTTTAAGAGGACAGTGTATTTTACAATGATTCATCAGTGCTTCATTGGCTTTAAAACTTAATTAATTATCTTGACTGTAAATATTATGATAACTCAAGCACCCAAACTCAACTGAGGCTATTAGAAGTGGCAGTTAAAGAAAATGCAACATTTAAGGGTTTTGATGATTTAAGGATTCCTGTGGAGGTTTTGCCCTCTTGCAGTGTTATGGAGCTGTTTCTCTGAGTAAATCCTGTTTTATTTATCTTGTGCATTAGTGACTGTTTACACACAGCTGCCAGTGGTTTTACACTGTTCCACTCATCTACATGTGGCCTTAATGTGCCAAGATACACGCAAATGTGCCAGCAAAGGCAGAGGAGATGATTGCATGCAAACACTAAAGTCAACAATGCAGGAAGTAAAATACTTTGCAAACATTCTGTGAGGAAGGAAATGCACCTTTGAGTTTGTAGACCTTAAGGATAAACACGATGCATTTTGGTGAGTCACACTGTATTTTTAATTTGACTTTAGCATTTAGCAGCCTTGGCATATCTGTTCCCCTATAGTGCATCTTAGGGTATGAACTATACTGTAAGATAATCTAATGGTTAGATTTGCGCAAATTTTAATTATTTTAATTTGACAGGTACTCTAATATGGCACCAGTCCTCTACCACACTGCATATACAATTAAAAGAGTATTCAGTTCTATAGCTCCCCATTTGTTTATATGACTCAGCTGTGATTATTGATCGGGCCTTTTATTCAGCAACATTTATCTTTTCCTGACTGAGGTGTTTCTATGTGTAAGAAGTCAGCAAGCCTGTTGGGTCAAGATGATCGACGATAGATGATGTGCAAGTGCTGCATCAGTGGCTGGTTGTCTGTTGCCATGGAAACTGTCTGCTCCAGCCTCCCATCTGGCCGTAGCTGAAAGACTCGAGAAATCTGAAAAATGGAAAAGAGCAGATGAGGTCAACGGTACAAAAGGTGCAAAAAGAAAAAAAAATGTATTGATTAAAATCAGATTCAGAGAGAAATTTTGTTAAGGCTCTCTGGGCTTCAGGGGCAGTAATATTGTACAAAAATGACCTCAGCAAATAAATAAAGTAAATAATATTGAGAATAAGTGCACGATGCATCATCAGAGAATCAGTTGTACCTGCTGTACATGTGGCTCCTTGGCAAAAGATGTTCTGGCCAGAGCCTGGCTCTGCAGGTTCAGCTGCTGTGCTGTCAGCTCTCCCTCCTCGATCTCCACCAGACCTGCAAAAAGAGACGTGCTGTACTCAAAAAATATAATGTGTGTGTATATACACAGAAAAAAAAGAATTATCTACATTTGATTTAAGCTGTAAGCCATTTAATTGTACATTTGTACAGAGAATAGACAAGAAAATGACAGCAAGAGTAAGATTAAACTATCATGTTAACGGGAGTTTCTGTGGTCCTCATTCACATCTAATATTCATGATCAATGCAAATCAATTGTGCATAACAATTTACATAATCAAGTTAGGCAACAGGTATCCTCAGAAAATCCTTTATGTAACCAGCCTCTGCACATCTGAACTGATCATCTCAGCATCTTTCAGAAACACAAGTGGAAGACTGGTAAATTAAAACAAAAGTGCCTCCAGTGACATGAATTTAACTACCTGAGTTTTGTGCAATGATGAATGCCACTCTGTTGGTTCCCGGCTGCATTCGTATGAAGCCACACTCCCTGTGCAGAGGCTTCTTGGTCTCTGCGTGGAAGGCATTGAACCTGTCAAACACAGTAACAGGGAGGAATCAGATGAACTCTGTCAATATGGTTTCTAAACAGGAACCAGGAACATTTTTGCCTCAGTACTGGCAAAAACACACAACAGCTCAATTAACATTGCATTAGTTGCATTGGATTACATAGCATAGTTAGGCTGCATTAGGGTTATGGCTGAATATACATACAGTTGCCATAAAATAGCTAAGCACACTCACAGTGTTTCCATCACTATGTAACATTCACTATATTCTCTTAATACTAATTTGCAATTTTTTAAATTGGTGGACTGTTTGATCTGGTATCTCTGCTTGCACTGTTGAATTAATCTTCTTTTGGGAGCCAATTCAGCCCACATGGCAAAGACCACATTTACCAATAGGAGAGAAAAACTTTCCTCACTTATGCTCCTTCAGATGGATTTGGTTGACTTGTTTGAAAATGGCAAACATGGATCTACCTTCTTAAAGAATGTATGTAACGTTGTTACTCTAGTTTTGATTACTTTTCCCCTTGCTGCAGTGACCTAGTACTGCACCTAGTACTTGTGACATAACTGCTTTGTGTGGTTACAGCTGCATAAAAGTTTACTTCTGCCCACACCTATCAATGATGGTGGGTGTGGCTGAAGGTGAAACAGGACTGAAACTTAAGGTAATGTTTAAAAGTCTGTTTGCTAACAGATTAACCTACATAAAGTTAATGACTGGTTGCCCCACATGGCTGAAGTTCAGTGTCTCTGTGTAGTGGAAGGGTTTAATAGAAGGAAAACAGCCTTCCCCGGGTTCATCTGACTCCCAGGTGCCCAGAAGCCAGTCTAGAGGGAGGAGGACTGGGTTCAACTCCACTGAGGGCAAAGCACACAGTTAAACAGTTAAATGCTGCATTACAGAAAAGAAATATTCTAAATGTATTTCACATCTATACACTATTACAGTGATATAACTATAGTTTTGATAGTTTGAATTTACAATCAAAATAGATAATTTCATATAATTTGGAGTATACCAGTAAAAAGACATAACATCTATAATCACACAACAGAATAATTTGCAAGTCAGCTGGCATTACAGGCAAAACCTGTTTGCCAGTAATAAATGTTCTATATTGAATGCCAGTAGACCATTTCACAAAATACATTTTGACTTGTCACAGCAGGAACAGACTGGGTGTTACTGATGACTAATGGCTTCTGTTTTTTTAACAAATGTCCTAGCAACTCTAGCATGACCCTGACAGTGAAGTAGCTGAATGGAATAAAGCCCTCATTAATTTTATTATTAACACTGATGCTTCTCCTACGGTATGATGCCATGTACCATCAGGCAATCTTACTGAGATCAAGATTTAGTTTGCATAAAATACCAATGATGAAAAGTAATACAAACCTAGTCAGACAAAATGAGAGGACAAATATACACAAGGAACCCAAATCAAATACAAAAGCAATATAACAAATTAAACAACTCAAGTATTTTTTGAAACATCTCTCAACTTTTTCCAAAAAGTATTTTTTTCTTCATTAGCCTCGTCTTTTATGCAAATTTATCTTGAGTTTACTATATACGATTTAATATTTCATCTCTATTTGAAGTAGAATTGAGCCATAGGAAAAATAATAATATTAATTTGGCTGTATTTAGCAGCAGAGTCCGGTGCTACCGGTGCTACAAAGTGCAACGCCTAGGTGGCGGTAATGCTACGTTATAGTGAAATTATGACAGAAACCAGAAGAAGAAAGTCCCGAGCAAAATACAGAGAAGGGCAGCTGCGTTACCTCGTACTCTTAAGAGAAACATTTTAAAAAGACGCAGTTACCACAGCAAAATACCAAGCGTATGGTCACAGCAGGCAAACAGCTTAATGTGTCCGGTGGTGGCAGTTTGTTTACTATGACAAAAGCTAATGTTAGCTACTTTCGTATTCACAGCGAGCTCTAAAATGAAACTTCGTTGGTACACATTCCTCTGAAAAAATGAGTTAACGGTAGGAATGAGTGGATAAAGGACATATTTTACGTTTGGACTTTGAATTTATATATAGTGTCTTTCCCCTAAAAGCCACTAGAACTATCCATATGGATCTAATGCCTATGTTTTAGTGGTTAGCCTGTGTGACATTGTGACGTTAGCAAACTAGCTAACGCTGATGACACTGTCTTAATGTCTCTTGTTCTTAATCTTAAAAAATGTAGCCATTATCTTACCTGTGTGATTTAGGGGAGCCGCCATAAATAAATTAAAGTGCAGTTAAACAAGTGTAAATAATTAAAATATTACAGAAGTGCAAGATTAAATGTCACGAAATTAATAGTTACACTGCGATTGTGTTGCGTTGATACAGTATGACGTACTTTTATAGACGACCCAATCACAGCAAGCAGGGAGTCTTGGGAAATGTTGTTTAGACAGGTAAGCAACGCAAACGTGTAAAAGTAGGTTGAGGCAACATTTAAAGACTTTTACAACTATTAGTTAAATATTTTTTTACCGTTACCACACACTGAGGCAGGAGAAATGTTTGATAAAATAAAGCACACTTTATTCATGACATTTATCAGTGCACTCAGCATTGACCATATGACAATATTTATTCCTTTATTTCAAAACTAGCCTACTTATACAACAGGGGCACATGGTCTGTGTTTTATAAAATCTCTGCAGTCAAAAGCACAGAAATATTCCCAAAATGTCTAAACTGGTCTCTTAAGCTTTGCTCTTTTTGCAGTTCTTGAGAGCATCTGCCAGGGCATGCAGTGCCATGTCAGCATTAGTTTTCTCGCAGTTGTATCCCATCAATCCGATCCTCATCACCTAATGGAGAGAGAGATAGAAAGTACAGTACATCAGAGTCTGGAATGACTCAGCAGCATGATTCAGAGAGCTGTAAAAGACACCAAAGCGATGACACTGCTCTTGCTACATCTGTTGAAACTGGTTTAGTTTGAGTGTCCAGTTAACCGAGAGTTTGTTATTGAAACACATGCTTCTCTCCAGGACCATCACAATTATTTTTTTTTGTGAAAATTTTTGCCTCTTTTTTTTTTGACTGAAAATATATAATAATGACAATATAATTTTCTTGCTGGGGTCTGTACCAAAAAATATTTCTCTACATCTGGAGAATATAAATGTAGATCTTTGCATCTTTGTAGCACCGCAGTTCTTCCTTTATATATTGTGATAATATTATATATTATATATTGTATATTGTGAAATTTTACATTTATTAAAAAATTGCAGCCTCTGTAATTTGCATATTGCACTTGCTAATGTTAAGATTGTGAGAATACTTGTTTGGTTCGTACTGCTGCTGTTGTGCAGAGACTAATGGTCACATCTAGAGCAGCTGGCACAAAGATCAGCTGATGACCATGACCACAATGCTAGAGTCCTAAATTTGTACACTGTACTGGGTTGACATAGCAGCAGTAACTTACCATGCCTACAGAAGGGCCCAGGCCTCCAGTCATCTCTATCTGGTGGTGTTTCATCATGTAGGCCAGCAGCTCCTTCCAGTCGTAGCCATCAGGGATGGAAATGGTGGTGACAGAGGAAAGCCTCAAGTCCTGCAGGATGTGTCAGAATAATGAATGGTCAGTTGTAGTATTACATAAACAATCAGTTGTCCAAGAGATATGACATACAATACAGGGTTAAAGACTGATAGTTATTGTTATGTTTTATGCCTGCCTCACCCGTTCGGGGATGAAGAGCTTGAGACCCAAATCCTCCAGTCCCCTGTACAGGTAGGCTGCCACCTCCTTGTGTTTCCTCCAAGACTCCTCCAGTCCCTAGAGGGAGTCAGAGATCAATGGAGTTGTTTATTAAACAGACAAGAAGTTACCTGTGTCAACACCTCTAACACAAAACTCTTGTACCATTAGGAGCAAAATCAGAGAGCTATGTCTCTTTTCAAACAAAACTTAGATGTAGTGGTGGACTGAAAAAAAGATGAAAAATTGCTGCCAATAACGACGATTGACTCAATTAAAGGCTAAATAAACACAGAGCCTGATATGTCTCCAAAATTTTGTGGTAAGAACACAGCCTGTTGTATATGTACCAAACTCCCTGCTGTAAAAAAAAAAAAAAAAAGAACTATGGAAGCCAGGCTAACAAAAGTGTGATTTTACAAATGCACTCTAAGATAACTGTAATGAGAATACAAAGATACTGGTTTGAGAAGACTTTCAGGAAAGAAAAAAAAACACAAACAAAACAAACAATGAAATATCCCTTTACCTTCTCAGCAAGAATTGCCAGACTCTCTCTCAGAGCAAAGAATCCAGACACTGGACCAGTGTGATGGTATCTAAAAACCAGAGCACATGTGATTATGCCTTATTCTTATACCAAATTCTTTTGCTGTGGACTGATATGAACTTTCCAGCACAGTGACAGTAAAGTGCCTAAAAATACAAGTTATCCAGTGGTTAATTATTATAAGATTGTAAGGCTTGGGTGGTATGACAAGAATAGCAATGCACTTACATTCTGGCTGGTTCGCCATCACAACCCCAGTAGTTGGACAAATGTGTCATGTCGAAAAGGTAGGACACTGGTTTTGTTTTCCTGTTAAACATCTTGTGGCTGTGAGGGGTAACAGAGACACAAAGAGATTCTTGCTTCAGGGATTTTTTTGGTGTCATGTTTTATGCAGTTTTGATAATTCAGCACTCATATCTGGAGGAGTCCCTCCTCACCATGCTCTGTCATTAAAGGAGATGGGTGCTGTGCCAGGAGGCGCATTCAGAGCCTTCTGAGAGCCAGTGTACAGGATGTCAATATCTGGGAGTGCAATAACAGGCAGGCAGATTAGATCACACACAAGCACACTGTAACAGGAAACAGAATATGATCTTTCGTCATTGTCTTACTCTGCTTGTCCATGAAAATTGGTGCTGCACCAAGAGAAGCAACAGTGTCAACCAGGAACAGGCAGTTATGTCTGCAGGTGACATGACAGTTAGTGAGAAAAATTACATTATATTTGGAAGTTGAAACCATGCATGTTATGGTGTAAAAGTGTGCAGGCTCACTTTCTGCAGATGTCTCCAATGCCATCTACTGGATGGCAGAGCCCAGCAGAGGACTCTCCATGTGTGAGGAAGAACAAGACAGGCTTATGTTTTTCCATGGCCTAAAAGAAAAAACATGGAAAAAATGAGTAAAAATGAGTTTAATGACATATTGATCCTTCCTAATGACAGTGTAACTGATGTAGTTTCTCAGTAATCTATTATTCAACAATATAGCAGCCCACTGCTATTGATATTGTTCCTACCTGTTCAATTTCCTTATTGCTGAAATATCCTCCAGGTGTTTTTACCATTCTATGTACATTGGCACCTAAAGATTAAAAGCATTTGTAATCATTTGTCATAGATCATTCGTCATTTGGCATGATCACAATCATAGATAGATAGATAGATAGATAGATAGATAGATAGATAGATAGATAGATAGATAGTCTATTGACTACAAGGGCCAAATGAAAGCGTGTGTAAAACCGTACTGAAAGACGTACCCATTCTTTCTGCGATTTCTGCCACGCGCTCTCCCCAGATTCCGTTGATTGCAACTAGCACGCTCTCTCCCGGCTCCACCGTATTGAACACAGCGCACTCCATGGCCGCGTGCCCAGATCCGCTCATGGCTAAAGTCATGTTGTTTTCTGTCTGAAAGATGTACTGGATCCCTTTCTTAATGTCATTCATGATCTAGGAAACACAACGAAAACGTTAAAAAAAAAAAAAATTTTTTTAGCATACTATATCATGTTGAATTCAGTGGGCTAGTAAAAATAAGCCTGTGTGCAGTAAAGCACTAACTATTTATCTTTGATGCTACTCAAATATTAATACTCTTTCTGACTGTGTATGAAAGATGAAACCTGTAAAGGTTTGAAATGGAACTGCTAACGTAAGTGGTTGATGAACCACAACATATGTTTAAGTTAAGTTTTATAATGTATTTCGGCTATAGAAAAAAGCCTATTTTCCCAGGTTCAAGCAAAAACAGAAACAAAGTTAAAATGTAATACTTAAATTAAGTAAATAAGTTTGGTCTGCAAAAAGCAACAAGTCTGTATCCCAATTTTTTTTAATCAAGATTAGCAGAAAGGTACAAAGTGAACCTGCACCTCCAGATTGTAAGCGTTTTTTTTTTTTTTTTTTTTTTTTTATTTTATTTTAATGTAAGGTAAAGCTGGATCTATAATATAACCTGGTCTGGGTTTCAAACAGTGCATTTACCTGATACATTTCTGGATGCAAGTGACCAATTATCGGCCTGCCCCCTGCAGCTAAGACTCGTGGGGGAACGTTTGAGGGTCCTGGCCCGAACAGGTACCGTAGTGGAGCTTCCAGCGGCCGGAGCATGCATGCCGGCGGCGGGATGGTGACGGAGGACATGGACCGGTCCAGTCGCTGCAGCAGGGGCGCGCTACTGGCGACCAGCGGACTGTCCAGGGCCGCAGCTGCCCGCGGGGCGAGCTGCGCGCCCCGGGTGAACAAAGCCCGCTGCATCACGACTGGTGTCCTGGTTCCTGAGAAGCCTGCACCGAGTAAGGCTGAGAGACTGAACCTGGCTTTGAGGTTTAGGTGAAGATTTAAAACAAACAGGTCTTTGACCTGTTGGCCAGGGGGCGGTGTGCCTTCCCCTTACACACCCTGCCCATGACTTGAGAGCAGAAAGGGATACAGTAGCATATAAACCTGTTAAATGGATAATTTTGTGTGTTATAAGTAGGTTTTAGGTGAACTTATGTGAAATGTGCAAACTTTTCAAGTTTAATTCTTTTTAAACTTCACAATCAGAAAATAACCTACTTACACAGCTGCTAGGCAGCTGGTCCTCCCAGCATTTTTCTCATCTGGATGAGACTGTATGTAGAAATACACAATACAGATCATGGTGATTTTTATTTTATTATAGCAAATACCATCAAAACTTCATTGTGACAAAGCAATTTATTTTTAAGTTTTACTCAGTAATTTTAGAAAAAGTCTATCTAGTCCAAAGGCTCATCAATGTATTTTGGAACTTATGTTATAGTTTAGATCTACTTGGAAGGTTTTTTTTTTGGTCCCTCCTCCCCGATTAGACCCATACCACTTGACTCTTGAACTCTTGTGAAAAGTGAGGACTTGCACTTGGCAGCTTACAACCAGTTCAAAGTGGTTTGCAGGTGGTTTGTTGATTTTGTCTGCTCCTCCAGTCACACAACAGCATTGGGTTTGTAAAGAGGAGTCTCCTCCTAAAGAGCCAATCTACTCTCTGAAAGAAGAGGGGACAGACAAATGTACAGCCACAAAACACACACCGTCATACTTACACATACACAGGCACGCAAGCACGCACACAAACACCAGCAGACACGTCAATACACACCTTTTGTCAGTTCAGTGTTTTTCTCTTTTCTGTACAAAATGTCACAGTGGGCTCAAAGGTTTTGCAAAATTACAAAACAACATTTGACCGGAAAAACAGGTCAAGACTCGATACAGCTGAGACTTCACACGGAATTATTTTCTTATCTGATTTGAAGTGTTGCACACAGTTAAAAAATTCTGCTTAATATTCAAGAAAGAGGTTGTGGCAGTTTTGTACAATTTTTAATTTAAAAACACCTCCTTCATGTTTCACACCAAGTAATTTCTTCAGGATTTGGCAGAATCTTTTTGACTGTTGATGAGGTGGTTTCTTCAATATGGTAAGAGACACTGTTTTTGTTTTGGGTAACTCACATCTGTTTGAGCTGCTCCACATAGATTGTTTCACTCCAGGTTCATTTTAGTGCAAAGTTTGTTCCGAGCCATCGAACCTTAGTGAAAAGGCCATATTGTGAATTACGCAAATGTTTTTTTTGGCTCTTAAATCTCAAAACAAAATGCATCAGGGTGAAGAGTCATCTCAAACTTATGTGTTGTGCCAGAGGTGAACATTACAAATGTCATAAAATATGCAAAACACTGATATTTTCTCAGGTTTAATTCCCAAGACCAAAGCAACACAGCACCACACAGCAGTTCTAATTATGAAACATGTTAATGTGAGCACTTTGTTTTGTGACTGTAGGAAAAGATTAAAAGAAAGCAACTAAATCCCAAACAGACCAGGTCAAACATTTACAGTGTGTTACATTTTTTTTGTGATGTCAAGGATTAATTTTGTTCTAGTGGTATTTGGATTTATTTTATAGATACAGAACAGGAAAAAGAGGCTGAGTTTTTTCCTCATAAACTAAACAGATTATGTTTATTGTTCTGCCTTTTGTGAATAACTGACCTTTTTCAGGTGTCATGCCACAGCTAGCAGGGTTACAGGTGCCCCTCTCTGAGTCTGACTGGGTAATAATTACACCACTGGTAAATAAATGGGACACACTCACACTAACCTTTGCTCTACACTGTCTGCTCAAAAATATACCCAAATGGAGAAACGGGAGGAGGAGGAGCAGAGGAGGAATGAACGTAAAGAGAAAGAAAGGCATGTGTACACAAGTTCATCCACAGGGGGCGCCATAAAACTATAAATAGTGAGGTCTAAAAGAGTGAGACCCAGCTTCAAAATGG
>JAPZDY010000004.1:12147954-12165050 GCA_029783645.1 Ctenochaetus hawaiiensis | reverse complement strand
TAAAAGAGTGAGACCCAGCTTCAAAATGGGTTATCATCATTTGTAAAATGGCCAAAAACAAACCTCTTCCTGGTTTCAGATGCAAAATTTTGCTTTTAATTAAATCATTTGTGATTTATTGAATTCCTGATTAAGATGTTTTAATCTCAAAAAAGTTGGAGGAAAAAAATTAGAAGTGGAATATAACATTTGGTTTTTCACAGACTGGTTTTCTATATTAAACATCAAATAAACATTGCATGTTATAATAACTTCTTTATACTTCTTAGTTATTGTTAATCGGTTACTCAATTTTTCACCTGATGTCACTATGGATGCTTGTAAGATGGACACCCAAAATTAATGAAGCTTGATAATAATTTAATAAATTTGTCACAGTGCTATAAATGAGAGTCAGTTTACCAAATACCATGTATCATTAAATCTTGATAGTCTGTATAAGAACAACAACTTAAGTCCACAACCAATAGTTCAGTATTCAAAAGGACAATTGTCTGATTACACGATTGGTCTAAAAGTTTGCTGATGGGCTCTGGCTTCCCTCTGTATGTTAATCTAGCCTGCTGCCTCCATGTTGTCATTAAGTGCTAATAATGACCATGGCCACAAAAATGTTGAACAATGCAAGATTTGCCTTAGCTGATGTTGTAATTGCAGTATTTCAAATACCAGAAACCAATTAATGCCTGAACCTGGAGCCTTCGGGGCCCCTTTGCACCTTTCACAAACCACTTTTTCCAAATGTCTGACACAAGCAAGTACGTGGACCTTGAGATTAATGAGATGGTGGTGTCAAACTTTCCTTTCTCAAGTCAACAAAGACCAATAAATGAGCTTCTCTCCACAGCGTCATAGTTTCATATTTCTGCACCACTGGATTTGCTAAGTTGTAGGACAGTATTTAGCTTAACAACTCATCGAGAAATGTTTTCCTCCATTTGTGGCTTTAGTTTGGTCCCTATGAAAAGTCAGTTTGCATTTGGTGTGACTGTTGTGTGATGGGAGTTCAAGGTCATTTTCTCAGTCTTCCTCCCGTTCAGTGGAGCTGTGCTCTCACTCTAAACCTCCAGTCTTATATTTCCACTCATGTCTATTTCTCAGCCCTGTTATGGTCCATCCCTCCATCTCCCCCTCTGATGTGTCTCTGTGCTGCATCGCTCTGCCTCATGGCTGCCGATGATGCTGATGCTGATGTCATCACCACCTCCCAGCATCCCTGGCACAGCAGCACCGCCATTTTCCCTCCGTTCAGACCGACTGACGGACGGAGAGACTGGCCGCTGGAGCATCCCGCACCCATCTTCCTGTTTATCCATCTGGTCGTCGCTCCTCCCTCCTCCTGTCTCCCACTTTCGTTTCTAATTGACGCACCGCTGCGTTGCGCGCTCCAGCCCACCCAGCGCCGCTGCTGAAGCTGAGGCTGAGTCCGTCGCTCTCTCTCTCTCTCTCTCTTTATCTCTCTCTCTCTTCCCGGCGGATTCTCCATGTATGGATGCGCCAAGGCAAGGGATGCTGTAGGCTGACCAAAGACAGAGAGGAAGACAAAAAAAATACAATCTGTTGAGGAGATCGAAGAAGGAGGGACCGGAGGATCCCGGCTCTGTCTTGAATGGGCAGAGGATTCACCCTCTGCGGCCGTCGAGTCTGAGTCGCTGAGGTAAGATACGGCTTCTTGGAGATGTTTTTCACGGCGCAGCATCGCCTCTAATGGGTGTCACGGCTCGATGAGGACAGTAGATGTTTGTGTTGCTGAGTTCGAGGCCTTTAGGGAATCTGAGGCGATAAATAATGACGCTGCGTCAGGATGTTTGATGTTTGACATCGCCTCTGTCAACAACTGTCTTTTTAAAAAAATATAGTCAGATCTTCCTTAAAATATTATGACACCACCGGCACACCGAATCAATAAGATGAACATGAGAGCTCATTAAAGCTGTAAATGTCATTTCAGCTCTGATAATGTGTGCTGACCTCCTTTCTGACGCAGTGTTAGATGATTTGGAGTCCGTGTCGTTTGTGTTTACGCGGCCTGTTTTTGAGGTGCGGCAGGCAAAGCAAGATGGAGGAGACAGTATTTACCTGGTGTAGAAGTATTCGCTGTCTTTTCGTCAAATTTGGTGTCTAGTGGCCTGAGAGTGTTTGTTCTCTCCGCTTTCTTATGTACATTTCATAGCGTGTCATAAAGATGTGAATGAGTTATTGTATTTCTGATCGATTGAGGCTGACAAGATGGATGTGCGTCGCGCTGTGTTGAAGAAAATAAACCGTAAAAATCGTCCCAAATTATCATGTTATCAACAGAGAATATGGATAAAACCCACCTTTGACGGTTCTAACGATAAATCTTATCGTAGTAAGAGACAAAAGACTGTAAAGATGCTCTGACAAACATCGCAGCTGTTTCCAGACGTTAATGTATGTGTGTTATTTTCTTTGGTGGGGAGCATTGAGGGGATGCAGTTTCATCACAAGGCCTTCAGCCAGTGCCATAAGGGGCCAGGGTATGATGCCCGAAGAAAAAGCAGCCATTTTATTTTAGAATAGCAGGGATGCTGTTGATCTTCCTGCCAAATAATGACCCAGTCATTTAGTCAGCGTGTTTTAGGGGCTGTGTGTCTCTAACTTGGGCCAGACTGACTGATTCAGGGCCTGAAAATGGAAAATGTGTCATAGCCGTGTGATGAGACTAACAGGGCCCTGTCCTTTATGGTTCACTATGATAAAAATAACAACAGACAGCACACTGATGATTAAAATGATCAAGAAAACAGCAATGGAAAAGCCTTTTGTTTCCATCTGACAGGTTTGTCTGTGTTCTTCACATCTCTTCAGGCACTTGTATTAAATCCCACTGATCTTCTACCTGTGCAGGTTCCAGGTGTGTGTGTGTGCATAGCCTCACTGATTTCCAGCTCCTCTACTCGCTCACACACCCACCTGCAAAATGGCAGGGGCTTCGGTGAAGGTGGCGGTGAGGGTCCGACCCTTCAACTCCAGAGAGATGGCGAAGGAGAGCAAGTGCATCATTCAGATGTCAGGAAACACCACAAGTGAGTACAGATCCAAGTCACTTTTAGTGCATTTGGAGTTTACATTGTGTTGAGTGATGCAATGATGTGGAACTGGAAGTACATGACACACACATTAATGGAAGTAATAAAAGGGCTTTTTAGTCTTTGAACAGTAAGTTTCCTCATTGAAATTTTAGGTATTGTGTTTAATTATATTATATATAGATATTTAAGTAAATTTGTGACATTTCTGCTAAATGATCATTGAACCCCCCATAATGGTTTGAAACTCCATCAAAAAAGGTGTCTTGCTTGCTTATTTTCTCAATGTACTGCAGAGAAATACACTGATGTAGATAGATAGATAACTTGAGGTAGTTAACTTATCATAAAACACACTTTATTAAAACTTGACAGAAACAAAACTCGCCCAAATCATCCTGGTTTGTCTCTCTGTCCTTGTTGAAATGAACCCTTGATTAATGACTCCGATGTAAAAATCTCTGCTGGTTACGTTGTTGTGTGACCAACCTCTTGCTTCTCTCCCCCTTCACTGCTCTCCTGTCCCTGCCGTCATGTTTTTCCTAGTCCTGGGAGTCTGAGTCCTAATTGGAGCCACTGTAAATCACTTTAGTACTCTAATACCTGTCGTCAAACTGGCCTCAGTTGCTCTTAGAGGCTGTGTTTAGTCCCAGTCCAGCTGTGTTCACTGTCAGACGAACATTCATTTAATGTTCCCAGCATCTGTTCCATGCAGACTGATCAGCTAATAGGGTCACAAGCTGCATGCTAATACTAATGCTGCCACTTTCATTTTTTACATATTTACACTGTTTATCTCAATTTTTTTTTCTGCAAACAGAAACTTATGTTTTTTTTAAAAATGCATATGTCAGTGAATGCATCAGGAAGTGCGATATAAAACATACCACATGCAACCATTATACAGTGCACACTGTATTTGATGTGAAATATACTTCAGTCATGTCTGCCCTCTTTCTTCAGAAATATTATTGCAGCTTTTTTCTTTGACTCTATTCTTTGTCTTTACCCCATATTAAATGTAATAATTAGCTGAAGAAATACGTTGATGTATAAATACTGTATGTTAAATGATCTCACAAAGAAAAACATTTAATTAACACAGTTAATTACCATTGGCCCCTGTGGATTGTAAATAGACACTCACTGGTAATGGTCCCCATCTTTCTGCTGTCAATTCATAAACTTGCAGTAAATAGATCTAAAACAGACAAGTATTGAAAACTTTTTGAAAGGCTCTTAGTCTGGTAGTTTTCCAGTCTGCTAACGTGAATCACAACATGTTCATATAAATAATTGACGTTATACAGCAAGGTCATGTATCCTTTAAAATCCCACTTATGACTCAAGAGTGTAAAACCCAGAAACATAGTGACATTTGAATCTGTTTTGATTTCTTTTCTGTGACCCGCATGGAGCCAAATTTATCATTATTTTGCCCCCAGGTATTTTTTCTTGTGGGCAGTTTTTCCCTCCAGCAACAAGAGAGTGGGCTGGGAAGCATGCGGCAATCTTGCCAGCTAGAGACGGAAACAAAGGCTTCAGTCAGGCCTGAAGCTTGTCACTATGTGTGTGTTTTTGTGTCTGAGTGTTTGTGTGTAGGATGCAGTGATCGCCGCAGCTCTCAAAAAGACCTCCTTGTTCTGGTTGAGCCCAGACGCGGGGTCAGCTGATGCAATTGTGTGTGTTTGTGCATACGTGTGTGAACATGAGTGTGTGTGTGTGAGAGAGAGCAAGTATGTCAGCCTGTTGTGCCTGTCTCTCTGCTTAATGACCTCATTAGAGCCAAACTTGCATTATTTCAACTCATTAACCTCACGGATTCTGAATGTGAGTCTAGCAGTTTCCAACAGTTTTCCTCTTGCAAGTTTTGGCATAATGGCGAGACTGTACTCCTTGATACGCTGAAGGATAAGCAGGTGTAGCCAGTAAATGGATGCATGCATGGGTGGACGGATGGATGGGTGGATGGTCACACTATGTCCACTGTGGTTGAGTGCATGCTTCAGCAGGACTTTGCTGCTGCTGTATGAAATTTGTCCACAGGGGGCAGCTGCTCCTGCTCAGCTCTTGTTTCATATTCTGCAAACACCACCCTCCTGCCCTTTAAAAAGAGGAAGAGCGGAGCATTCATAACTGCTGATTATGAACTGTTTCTCTCATGAAATTATTGGTGAAGTTGTTATTAGTGTGAGCACCTCTCTGTGCATGAGGTTTTGACAGTTTACATGCTGGTTAATTTACATTAACACTGGTGGACTTTCACAAACTGAGCAGTGCATGTTTTCATTTAAACACAGTAGTACTGACATTTTTTTTATTAAATATGGAACCATGGATTATCGATTAGCCAGATGATACGCATCTTTGTCCCTTATTCAACTTGGACTGTCCAGCTACCCACATGTTTTGGTGGATCAGTGAGGTTATTTTCATTAAAAATAAGCTAAAAAGAGAAAGATACTCAGTACAGAGTTTATATGAGAGTCCTCCTCTCACAATATTCTAAAATCTGGCTCCCAGTGAAGACAATGTTGCTGTATTTTCTTTTGAGACACCAGTGTGAAGTTTTATTAATAGTTTTGGGAATACATAATCTTTTGGATCGCCATCATTTGGCACAAAAATAAGAGTTTTTGTGTTTTTTATCTCCTGTTCTCTAAACTGAACTTATATATGAATGAAAGAATAAGCAGGTTTTTAGATTGACTTGATTTCTTCTCTGTTTTAGCGATCCTGAACCCTAAACAACCAAAAGAAAACAAGAGCTTCAACTTTGACTATTCTTACTGGTCACACACCACGGTGAGTCTTCCTGCATCGCTAGACAACAAATGAATGGTTTTCAACAAACTAATAATTGCTAATATATTGATGTGAATGTTAGAATTTAACTTCATGGTAAAGGAAAAATGTTTTCACCTTTCTGTCATTGACCTCTTTTTTATTTTCTCTGTGTGCAGCCTGAGGACATCAACTATGCATCCCAGATGCAGGTGTACAAAGACATCGGAGAGGAGATGCTGCTTCATGCCTTTGAAGGCTACAATGTGTGCATATTTGCATACGGCCAGACAGGAGCAGGCAAAAGCTACACCATGATGGGACGACAGGAGAAAGACCAGCAAGGAATCATACCTCTGGTAACAAAGAATACACTTCTGACCAACAGTTAAACACAATATTCAACAGAATGTAAATATTCTCTTCAATCTGCAGCAGTGACGATCTGAACTTCATTAAATCTGCTCTTCTTTTTTTTTTTTTTTTAGCTGTGTGAGGACCTTTTCACCAAGATCAATGACAGCAATAATGACAACAGCATGTCTTACTCTGTGGAGGTGAGTAATGTTGTATTCTACTTTTAATATAATGCTGTTTTTCCACATTTTTATGCTTTTCTGTGCACATCTTAAAATTTATGTCAATAATAAAACAAATCTGTACAACTTAAAATATCTAAAATAATAAAATCATCAAAATTCTACTCAGTAATTTAATTTTGTACGTTCAAGGGCACAAAGAAATGGGAGAAATAGCTGAAAAAATTTTTTTTCCATAACATTGCCGGCTCTTTGCTTCCTGCAGGTGAGTTACATGGAAATCTACTGTGAGCGTGTGCGTGACCTGCTGAATCCCAAGAACAAAGGAAACCTGCGTGTCAGAGAGCACCCTCTGATGGGACCCTACGTCGAGGATCTGTCCAAGCTGGCCGTCACTTCATACAACGACATCCAGGACCTGATGGACTCTGGAAACAAGGCCAGGTAAACTGAATGACAGTGGTAACCAACCTTTTTCTTTTCTATGATGGAGTAAACTGGCAACCCCTGTGTAAAGTGACACGCTCTATTTGTTTTTATACATATTTGCATAATTAACCCAAATAATGAATGCAGTAACTCCAGAAAGCTTTTGTGTAAATGAGCAATTTTGTTGCATTTTGAGTAGATTTATTCCTTTGAGTGTTGCATCAAACATGACTTTTTCCAGATATTTTTGTTAACTTTTTTTGTTAACTTGTACAACTTGTACAATTCTCTGTATGTGCTTTGTACTTTTTAATTTTGAACAACAATGCATTAATAGGCTTCTTTTTTAATTAAAACCCTGGTGGCCCCAAGTGGGGGTCAGACCCTCAGGTTTGGAACCAGTGCTTTTTGAATAATGTGTGCTGATGGATAGAAAGGATAAGCTGAAATCAGAAATATAAATACATTTTAATACAAGCAAATCAATGGGTGGAACAAATAATGGATGCAGCTAAAAATACACCAAAAACAGCATTTTTCTCGTCTTTTAGGACTGTGGCTGCAACCAACATGAATGAGACCAGCAGTCGCTCCCACGCTGTTTTCAACATCATCTTCACGCAGAAGAAGCACGACATGGAGACGGACAACACATCAGAAAAGGTTGCGACAACAAGTTCAGCTCGTAGTCCTGCCTCACAAATCCTCCTGTGTGACTGACAGAAAGGATGTTTTCTCTCTCACAGACAGATTAATCAATAGGAGGATCAGTTTTCTTACCTTGAACCTTGTTTCGACACAGCGGCCTTGAAAGAGATTAATCATTTTATTCCCTTTTATGACCTGAGTGCAGACGCTGTGTGGCGTTGTTGTCTGCAGAATGTGTTGTATTGATTGATATCTTCTTATGATGCTTTACTGCCAGCTCTCCCAGGGTAGTTTCTGGTAAAATATGTTAGCTGTGTTGGATGTTTCATCTTTTTCATCTTATTTTGAAAACATTTTGTACCGTCATAGGTCAGCAAGATCAGTCTGGTGGACTTGGCTGGCAGTGAGAGAGCCGACTCAACCGGAGCCAAAGGAACCAGACTGAAGGTGAGAGAAGCTGCTGTTTTTAGGTTGTTTTGTGATATTTGTGCACAAATCCAGGAGATAGAATGATGTTAAGCAATATTTCAAGTGTAAAATGTCATAAATAGATGGCCAAATACTTCACAGGGCTGATTTTTATGTCTTTGGATTTGCAGGAAGGAGCAAACATCAACAAATCTCTAACAACTCTGGGCAAAGTTATTTCAGCTCTTGCGGAAGTGGTATGTTTTTTTACACTCCTCATTACAAATATAACATTCTTATTTTATATTATTTAAAACAACAAACCTTGATGTTTCTCTTTTATCTCTCAGGACTCAGCGCCAAACAAGGTCAGTAATACCAATCACCACAAGTTTAAAAAAGCAAATAAAACATACTAAATGCTTTTTAAAATATTAATTTCGCATGATTAGTAAAGCGATTTCATTTACTTTGTTTGCAGAACAAGAAAAAGAAGAAGGTGGAGAGTTTCATTCCTTACAGAGATTCAGTTCTGACTTGGCTCCTGAGGGAGAACTTGGGTATGCACTCCTAATAATAAATTTTTACTTCTCCCACAGTTATATTTTCTGTAATTTTCTGTCTCCAATGTCCACATTTTCTTCTTTCCTGTGTTTTAGGAGGAAACTCTCGTACAGCCATGGTTGCTGCCCTCAGCCCTGCTGATATTAACTATGACGAGACCCTCAGCACCCTCCGGTGAGGAAAATTATTAAAAGCTCTTTAAAGCTTTTTAAAGATGTTTTGAAGATAACAAACACTTTTACCACTTTCATTCTGTAAAATAGAAGCACTATTTTTCGTTGGTCTCCATCCCTCCAGGTACGCAGATCGTGCTAAACAGATCCGCTGTAACGCCGTGATCAACGAGGACCCCAACAACCGCCTGGTGCGTGAGCTGAAGGAGGAGGTGGCTCGCCTCAAGGACCTGCTGTACGCACAGGGCCTGGGAGACATCATAGAGAGTGAGTATCGCACAGAAAGCACAACTCCCACTCAGAGAAACATGCACATGTAAAGGTGCACACACACATGCGCACACAAACCTGAATTTAGACCTTGTGTGCAGTTTATTTTCTGATTGTACATGAAAGAGAGAGGATGACAGTGTAACTCAGAGTGTGGGTGTCTCTCACACTCATTCTCTTCTCTCCTCTGTCCTATCAGCGTATCGTGGCAGCGGCCCTGTCATCACTGGTTTGAAATGTGTGTATAACTCTGGCAAGCCTGCGCTTTGCAACTAATAGAAATAAATAACCAGCCAGCCTTCCTCCTCCACCACACCAGAGACCAGACTAACAAACCCAAAGAGACCAGAAGTCTGACGAAAGAGAAATTATGCAAAAGACTTCAAACCTTTACATGATTATTTGAAGCAACACAAAAGTAATCAGCTTAAATTATAAGTTGCTGTTATTTAAGGAATTCTGAAAAATGGCCTCCTTTTTTCTCTCCATTAGTTCTGGTTTCCATGGCAAGCAGCATTTTTTCTCTCTGATTTATTCTGTGAAGTCCAGCTTCTTAGTACTTTCAACTTCATTACACAGTTTGCTGGAAATGCCTTTTCATTGACACAGACAGAAACTGAACGTAAAGAATGACATTTTTATGAGATCCTTAACCATGGAAGAAAGGACTGACTGGGAGGACGCCATTTTAGATAGATAAGAACATCCTGGTCCTCTGTGTGTGGAGCTCATTGAAGTTGTGAGTCAGGTGCTTAGAGGCTTAGATGCATCGCTGAAGGCTGAGATGAACAGTTACAAGTCACAAGGAAAACATTACATGCAACACATAAGAAAAAAAAAACAGAAGAACTCAGGGTGTATTTGGTTCCTATACATTGTACTGATGTATATAGTTTTGGTTTTCTTTCTCATAACATTTTCATGCTTGCGAGCTTGTTGATTGTGTCCACGTGGTTCAGTGTCAGAAACAACTTTGGCATTTTGTGCTCTACCAGTTTGAGTTGCTCTTTTCTCTGTGTCTGCGATGGCTTTGGTAAGCATATGACCTCTGCTTCTGTGATCCATTATTTGAGCTTTCTCTTCTATTTTTTTGTACTCCTTCCCATTGTTTCCCTGTTTTTTTTTTTTTATTCCTTTTCATCTGTTTCTCCGCGTGTTCCTCTTAATCCCCGATGTCTCTCCTTAATTACCCGGCGTCTGCTCCAACCTTCCGTCTGTCCGTCTGTCCTTCCTTCCTCCCTTCCTTGCTCACTCCCATGCAACGCCTCTCTCTCTGGCAGACCTGTGCGATTACAAGAACTTTGTCAATAATCGCCAGGCTGTCAATCAAAGGGGTGATTTCTCCACAGTGTCCAATGCCATGACAGGAATGAGTCCCTCCCCGTCGCTCTCGGCCCTGTCCAGTCGTGCCGGGTCCATCAGCAACCTCCATGACCGCATCTTCAGCCCGGCCAGTGAGGAGGCCATCGAGAGGCTCAAGGTAGGAAGGTGGATGGGGAAATTATCAGTGTGAAGAGTTTGGAAATGTGAGTTTGACTTGTTCGTCTGGAGAGAAATAAGGTTTTTGGGGAATAGAAAATCAAGTAAATCCAATGGAAACACTCTTGATAAATCTAAGATGAAGCAAAGTGAAAAATTCTGATTCACATGTGTAGATCTTTTAGCTTTTTTGTCTTCATTCTGCCAACAGGAAACCGAGAAAATCATTGCAGAGCTCAATGAGACATGGGAGGAGAAGCTGCGGCGTACTGAAGCCATCCGTATGGATAGGTTTGTCAATCATATTCAAGCATGATGATGAAGAAAACGCAGCATTCTTAACTAATGGTAGAGATGTGAAGGTGAAAACATGTGACAACTTAAAACCTTTTGCTGACTCTTGATGTGGGATTTCCTCCTGCAGAGAGGCCTTGCTGGCCGAGATGGGTGTCGCCATGAGAGAAGATGGAGGCACTGTGGGTGTCTTCTCCCCGAAAAAGGTAAGATGTTTGCCACTGTTACGCAATAGTTAATCAAGTTTAAATCATCTGTCTAGACTCACACAGTAAGTTGCCCTTTCAGACGCCTCATCTGGTGAACCTGAATGAAGACCCGCTGATGTCGGAGTGTCTGCTCTACTACATCAAAGACGGCATCACCAAGTAGGTTATTACATTATGAGGTTCAATCTAGAGATGCTGTGCCTTTTCTGGGTATTTGGCTCAAGTGGAATATCTTGTCTTGCCGCAGGGTTGGCCGTGAAAACGCCAAGACTCGCCAAGACATTGTTCTCAGCGGCCATTTTATCAAAGATGAACACTGCACCTTCAGCAGCACCACGGGTCCTCAGGGAGAAGGTAATGGCTGCTCCCTGCACCTTAAAACTTACAATGATCGATAAAAGTAGCATGTAAATTTATATTCAGCATTAAATCAGCTATTTAGTTATATGTGTGTAAGTATGTAATACTTTGCTGTAATGGTTGTAAATCTTTACTTGAACAGGATGCGTCATCCTGGAGCCATGTGAGGGGGCGGAGACGTACGTCAACGGGAAGAGGGTGACCTCTCCTGTTGTTCTTCGGTCTGGTATGTGTCAAGCTGCATTTTATTTTGTTAGAAAAAGTATAAAACTAAGTAGATGTAGCTTAACAGTAAACACAGATTTTTTGTTTTTAATGCAAGAGCCAACTTTTATGTTTCATGTGCAATTTTTAGGGAACCGCATCATCATGGGAAAGAGCCACGTGTTTCGCTTCAACGATCCCGAGCAGGCTCGTCTAGAGCGAGAGAGGACGCCGTGCGCCGAGACGCCGGTGGAGCCCGTCGACTGGGCCTTCGCTCAGAGGGAGCTGCTGGAGAAACAAGGCATCGACATGAAGCAGGAGATGGAGCAGAGGTGGGTGGAGGCGACCCGAGGTTAATGAGGATGATTAGGACCATTAAATTACATTTTTAGTCACTTACAGAGAGTTTTGAATTCCTTCCAGGCTTCAGGAGCTTGAAGATCAGTACCGTAAAGAAAGAGAAGAAGCCAGTAACCTGCTAGAACAGCAGAGGCTGGTGAGTTCACACTCCATATGATAACAGTCTCTAAATATTTAAGGTACCAATTCAGGCACAATTATATGATCTGGCTCTTCTGTGTTCCCACAGGACTATGAGAGTAAACTGGAGGCTCTTCAGAAACAAGTGGACTCTCGGTACCTGGAGTCACCTGAAGAGGAGGAAGAACCTGAAGATTTAGGTGATACTGTCATTTTTAACTGTTGCATACTTTTTAAAAAGTCCTCTCAGAATCAGGCTTTGGTTTGGTCAGAATGTACTAACATGTCAGGTGTCATGCCCTGCAGTGCCGTGGACGTTACGTGAGACCGAGTTGGCTCTGTGGGCGTTCAGAAAGTGGCGTTTCTACCAGTTCACCTCTCTCAGGGATCTGCTGTGGGGCAACGCCATCTTCCTCAAAGAGGCCAATGCTATCAGTGTGGAGCTGAAGAAAAAGGTATTTGTTACTGTGACACATTGTCTTTTACAGCAGTGAGAGATGTGACATATTGTGTGTTACATGTCAGTATTTCTGCTTTTTTTTAAGTTTTAGGAAAACAAACTGTTTTTTTATGAATAGCACAACACATTTGCTTCCATATCTGTCTTTTATTGTTGCCTTGGTGCTATTCATCTCTAAAATCATATTCCCATCCTAGTCTAAAATAGTATTTTTTTAAAGTCAAAGTGCAGATTTGGCATAATTTTAATATGATGATGCATGGCTGTATGCAGAGCACAGATTATGATGTGTCAGTCAATATCATCGGACAATAGTTAGTTTAATTGGATTTGCAACAGTGTGAATATCTCAGTAAAAAACACACTGCCTTCCAGTAAGTCTGCATAATTTAATACAGAGTGCTGCATATTGGACATAAGCTCTGTCCAGCCAGTGGTGCTCATGACGAAGCATAATTTTGACTTGTTTTGGCCAAAATGAAACTTTACTGCTTTATATCTCATCCACTTCTTGATTTTTATCAGCTACATGTTGTTTTGCCAAAAGCTGAAAATTGAAGTGTTGCATTTTTATGCTGAAGATGCTGCTAAGAAATCCTTCTGATGTTGCAGTATAAAAGTAGTACTTCCTGACTTCAACTGTATTACTAGTAAACATATATTGGTTTGTTGAAGACATATAACAACACATCAGACCCATTTCTTTATTCTCTCTTTCACCTGGTGCAGGTATGACACTCATGTTTTATGTCTCATGTCACCCACAGGTGCAGTTCCAGTTCGTCCTGTTGACGGACACCCTCTACTCCCCCCTGCCCCCCGACCTGCTGCCCCCCAGTGTGGCCAAGGAAAGGGAGAGACGGCCTTTCCCCCGAACCATCGTAGCAGTTGAAGTGCAGGATCAGAAGAACGGAGCCACACATTACTGGACTCTGGAGAAACTCAGGTACAGTCATTAAGAGCAGTGAATACATGGCTGAAAGCTGATCTGAAGTCTTGATTTATTTTTTTATCCATAAAATAATTAAAATTTTTAAATTACCACCTGATGTTGTACATTTACTGTCTATAACCTTCTGTGATGCATTTTTATTACAGTTCCTTCACATGTTCTATTCATAAGCTGGCTGTTAGAAATTGTTTTTTTCTCTCTATACTGCCCCCTGCAGGCAGAGACTGGACCTGATGAGGGAAATGTACGACCGTGCTGCAGAGCTTCCCAGCAGTGCTGTGGAGGACTGTGACCACGCTCTGACCGGAGGTGACCCCTTCTACGACCGCTTCCCCTGGTTCCGTCTGGTTGGCAGGTACAGAGATAGATGCTTTTCCCATCCTTCTGGGGGCAGCACCTTTTAAATTTCTGCTCTTTAATTGCAAATTAGACACTAAAATCTCTCCTCCTTCCTCTCAGGGCTTTTGTGTACCTGAGCAACCTGCTGTACCCGGTGCCCCTGGTGCACCGGGTGGCCATCGTCAGTGAGAAAGGAGAGGTGAAAGGCTTCCTCAGAGTGGCAGTGCAGGCCATTTCAGGTACAAACAAAGATCCAGTGTTAGTCTTACAGTGTCCCTGTATCTGTTCTGTAGACCTTTTGATAGACTTATTGTTGTCATTCTTCATATTTATGTTCTCTATATTTATTAATAATTATTTGTATTATTAATACATATAAACCAACCAACTTTAAAGTAGCATACTACAACCTACTGTATCCAAGTGGGCAAATGCTACACTTGCCAAGTAAATGAAAGCAACTTATGTTTGTATTACCATCTCTACTTTATTGGCTATGATTTACTTCTTGGAATTAAGCATATCATTTCACTTTTTCCAATAATCCATTGGCTTGCTTCATGTCTTAATGCTGGTTTGACATTTTGTCTGTTCGTTTTGTCTCATCTCAGCTGATGAAGAAGCTCCTGATTATGGCTCTGGTGTGAGGCAGTCAGGCACTGCTAAGATCTCTTTTGAAGACAAACAGTTTGAAAAGGTACTGATTTGTGCTGATATTCTCTAAATGTCAGATAAAATGTTAGTCATGAAAATTAGATGTGTTGAGCTTAAAAAGATCGGGTTTTGAATTTTTGCCGTTGAATGTTCATGCACGATGCAGATAAAAATAGCGGTGTTTATCTTTTCTTAAACTGGATCCAAGCTGACTGTTTGTGTTGCTTCAGTTCCAGACTGAGTCGTGTACTGGCGGTCTTTCCCACTCCAACACCTCGCAGGAGGAGCTGCGAATCGTGGAGGGAGAGGGACAGAACGCTGAGATCGGAATCTCTGCAGATGAAGTCAACAACAACACCTGTCCAGGTGAGATGAAACCTGTGCAACCAAATGGACTGCCTGCACTGGCACAGTGAGAAATCCTCTTCACCAGCCAGATTTTAACGAGGAGGAGGAATGAAGGAGAAGTGAAGTGGAAATGCTGAACCTTTACCGGGCTTGATTTTACCATTTATGAAGATCTTTGAAGAGTGTGTGTTTTAATTGATTATATAGAGATAAAAAGCAAACAACTCAAATAACTAAACTTTGCAAGACCATCTCTTGGTTCTGTCAAAACATCTGATATTTTATATATTTCAAAGCTGACCAAGTTGATGTTAATGATACTCTAGTAAATATTAAATTCTTAAGTTATTGTGAAGATTACCTAAATTACAAGGTTAATCCTTGTGCAGCACGAGGTTTTATGGTAACATAGAAGTTTGTAGTCCTTCATATAACACTTCACCTCTTCCTGTCAGAGTCCTGTGTTCTGCTGGTTCAGAGATGTGGTGTGTAATAATACAGTGTGTAATACCATTCCTCTGTTCAACACAGCCTCCATGGAGGCTCCCCAGAGCCCAGCGAAGAGTTCAGGTCTGGGTCTGGATCTTCCTCTGGACCTTTCTCCAGAGAAAGCTCTGTCCCACCTGAAGATCGGCAGCACCTTCACCTTCAGAGTCACCGTCCTACAGGCTTCCAGCATCTCTGCCGAATATGCCGACATCTTCTGCCAATTCAAGTGAGTTCAAACCCCAATGTCCTGTAAATAACCTCGTCCGTCTAATGTTAATGTACTGTGTATGACATACAGTTCTCTCTGAATGCCACTGATTTTATTCTGGTTTTATCAGCAATCTCTCTCTTCTGTGCACCATCTTATAAATTCAGTAAATACAAAAAAACCTTATTATGACATTGTGAATGAAATCTTTTAGTTACTGGTAAAGAATTCTCATATTGGACTTTCTACTATAAGATGACATTATAACATAATTTTACATGCACAACTATTAACTGACAAATTTTATGACAGTTCAAATCAAAATGTTTTTGCTTCAGATAATTTGTAGAAAAATATACCTCAATATGAACATTTAATCTCCAAGCTTAAATTTGAGCTGCTACATAACATTGAAAATCAACTTTTCTGATACACAAAATGTGAAAATGTTCGGTGAGCTCAGTGTAAATAATGGCTTCACCTCTCACAGCTTCATTCATCGCCATGATGAAGCATTCTCCACCGAGCCACTGAAGAACACGGGCAGAGGACCTCCACTGGGTTTCTACCACGTTCAAAATGTAAACACAGAGCAGCACATTCAGACTAAAACTGCAATATTTGTACTAGTTTTCAACAATATTTTCTTATCTGTCACTTGTGTGTCTCACTTGTGTTTCCTCTCTCCTCTGTCAGATCACAGTTGAGGTGACAAAGTCCTTCGTGGAGTACATCAAGACTCAGCCCATCGTCTTCGAGGTGTTCGGTCACTATCAGAAACAGCCCTTCCCTCCACTCTGCAAGGACCTGATCAGGTCAGGAAGAAATTTGACCTTTAATTTCCAGCTGCTCATGATTAATTGTGTGGTGACATTTTGGGATGACGAGCCAATTTTCTCACATTTGGTTTCTTTGTGTTTTAGTCCGCTGAGACCTTCCAGGAGGCAGTTCCCCAGGGTGATGCCCTTATCCAAACCAGGTGAGTACTGACATGTGAAGTTTTACTCCTGGCATTTATTTAACTCCCATAAAACTCACCTCTGCGGATCAAAACTTCATATTTTCACACACTGATCTGCTCTCTCTTCTTTCTTCCAGTTCCGGCCACAAAGCTCAGCACTCTGACTCGCTCCACTGCAGGACCCTGCCACGCCAAGTACGACCTCATGGTCTTCTTTGAGATCTGCGAGCTGGAAGCTAACGGAGAGTGAGTCTGAGTTTCCACCTCAATGTAGGCGGTGAATAAAGATCGCCCCTGTTTAACACTGGAGTATTAACATTTCATGCACTGGTTGTTCTCCTTTAAATAGCTACATTCCAGCTGTTGTTGACCACAGAGGGGGGATGCCCTGCCACGGCACGTTCCTCTTACATCAGGTTGGACCATATTACAATAAAAATACAATCGTGTTTCTAAATAAGCCATTTATAGACTCTATTCAGTGTCGTTATGATTTGGGATCAGTTGCTCTTTTTCTCACATAAGTTTTGATTGAGTTTTTACAAAAATGTAAACTAAGACACAAATAAAAAATGAGCAGTTGTCTGGAAATCTTTCAGCTTTCATACAAATATATTCAGTCATGCAATCATTAATTTGTGCCAGTTCTTTTTAAATGTTTTCTCATTGACTCTTTTCCAGGTGTTTTTATATCTGTACCATCATTTGAACATCGCTGTGATAAAGTTTTAAAACCTGGAAAGAAAAATACACCAATCATTTAACAAACTAAATCCATTCAACTGTTGTAT
>JAPZDY010000004.1:12125299-12147854 GCA_029783645.1 Ctenochaetus hawaiiensis | reverse complement strand
GCTGTGATAAAGTTTTAAAACCTGGAAAGAAAAATACACCAATCATTTAACAAACTAAATCCATTCAACTGTTGTATCTTAACCTTGAGTATATTTTCATTTTTCAAGACTTAAACTCCCTGAACAAACTGGTTTACCTCCCGTCTTCTCTCTCGACTCCTCAGGGCATTCAGCGGAGGATCACAGTCACCATCGCTCATGAAACTGGAAATGATATTGAGTGGAAGGAGGTGAAGGAGCTGGTTATTGGTGAGTAACTGGCCCAAGATGGTTAGATTACAGTAATAGTGAGAAGAAATTTTTTAAAAGTGGAGTTTGTCTCATTGTGACTTGTTTGACTTCAGGTCGTATTCGAAACAGACCCGAGGCCGATGAGACCATCATAGACCCAAACATCCTGTCCCTCAACATCCTGTCTTCTGGATACTATTGGCCAAGACACAGCGACAAGTATGACTTTAAGACTGGTTTTTCAAATGAAGGTTTTCTTGCTGTGTAATTACCACTTAATATTTAACAACAGTTCCCTTTATTTATTCCTCAACAAATCTTTATTTTATGAGCAAATCAGCTGCTTTGTTTAGTTTTTTTGTTGCTTTAATTTGCCTTTCATAGTCAAATATGGTTTGCCCTCAATGCATTTTTCAGTTTGCACTGATCAATATTATTTGCAGAGTTCAAACTTTTAACAGCTGCAGTTAAAAGTTTCTAACTCGTGTCCTGTTTCTCTTTATTCTCTGTTAATGGCAGCGTCTCCTTGGGAGTTGATCATAGGTATAAACTGACAATCATTTTTATTATCTTTTCTATTGCTGTTTCTAATAACAAAATGTCCATTTGCTGCTGGGTTTTTCATCAGCTTAAGTCTTTTCTTCCCTTAAAAATGATGCAGGAAGATGATGATGTTTTTCGTTTGTCCTGCTGCAGAACTTTCTACAGATTCGAGGCAGCGTGGGACAGCTCCATGCACAACTCTCTGCTCCTGAACAGAGTCACTCCATACGGGGAGAAGATCTACATCACCCTCTCAGCTTATCTAGAGGTACAGGAGATGACATGTAGCGCTAGTGACTTTATTTTTCCTTCATTTTGTCTCTGTAGAGCTTCTACTGAAGCATTCTGTAAATGCTGAGGATACCAATAGCATTTCAGACTTACATTACCAGAGACCTTGCACGCTGATTTGTTTCCTTCTAAAATATATTTAAACAGATGGAGAACTGTACTCAGCCAACGGTGATCACCAAAGATTTCTGCATGGTGTTTTATTCTCGTGACACAAAGCTGCCAGCCTCTCGCTCCATCAGAAATTTCTTCAGCACCGGCTGCCTGCGGCCCTCTGAGAGGTACAGATTTATGGATTCACACAGTCGGACCCTCACACCGATCCTGGGCTGCACAACCTCACTGAATAAGGAGCAGATAGATACTTTGATCAATTTCTTTCACTTCAATTGAATTTAAAATTTTGTCTGTCTTTCTCAGTAACCGTGTCACCGGAGTCTATGAAGTCACTCTCTGCCATGTTGCAGACAATGGAAGCCCAGGTGAGACCAAAATCAAAGAAAAAATCTATAAAAAATGATAAATGCAGTCCCTCCTCGCTGACTTTTGTATTTTAACTGATGATAAACTCACAGAGCATCTTGTTCTCCTTCTTCAGGCATGCAGCGCCGTCGTAGGCGTGTGCTGGACACTTCAGTGGCCTACGTCCGAGGAGAGGAGAACCTGGCTGGATGGAGGCCTCGCAGCGACAGTCTCATCCTGGACCACCAGTGGGAGCTGGAGAAACTTAGCTTACTGCAGGAGGTCAGTTTGTTGGCTGAAGAGGTTTGCTAGAGAGCTGCAACAAGCTCAGTTTGCTACAAACTGGCAGAAACCAGACCATTATGGCTCTCCTGTGAAAACTGTGTGTGTCCAAAACATCTTTTCAAGAGAACAGTGGACCTTGTGTACAGTTTTGTGATAATCCATTTTCCAGACATTCAGTGCGTTCAATGCTTTATTTAGCTCAAGAGGTAGGGGATTTTTTTAACACTGTATCTTCCAGTTTACCTCAAAAATCAAGATCACTGACTTTGTAAAAAGAAAAAAGGATTTCACTTTGAGAGCATCTCTTCATGCTAGGTGCTACAGATGTAAAATGAAGTACAACTCTGCAACTTTAAAGCTTAAATGTGCTTTAAACAAACACCGTATGTGGTTATTTTTGGAGTAAGGTCAGACATGGCAAATAATTGGTGTGTTCATCTAGTTAGATTGACAAAGAATTAATGCTGATGTCTCAAAAAAGAGCAGCAATTATGGATCAAGGTCTCTGCAGCCTTCTTGTAATGTCAGCAGTCCCAGTCCAGTTCCCTATAAGCCTCTCTGGACTGCAGCCCTTGAAGTTAAATTGGAGTTTGTTGGTGTTTTTTAGGTGGAGAAGACCAGGCACTATCTGCTGCTGAGGGAGAAGCTGGAGGCGACTCTGCAGGCAGGACAGGACGCGCTCTACAAGAGCAGCGACATCAGCGAATTTGCAAAGAGCCCAGTCCTCAGTCAGAGTCCCAGCAGCAGCCCCGCCCCCGACAGCCCCAACCAGAGGCAGAGGGAGCTGGCTGCCAAGGTGACTGCTGGTCCCCGAGGCCTCCAGAACTTTCATTTCAGTTTAGCGACGTTCAGTCAGACATGGATTTAAGTGAGCTTTGTTTTTTAAAAAAAGTCTGTCACTCTTTCTTTTCCAGTGTCTGCGTCTGCTGATGCACACCTTCAACAGGGAGTACAGCCAGGTGAGCAGCAGTGCCAGTGAGAGCAAGGTGAGCCCCAGCCTAGGCCCTCTAACCCGGCCCGTTAACCCTTCCGAAACCTTGAAAATATTTAAGCCCCACACCGCCACCACTCTCTTTTATTAAGTTCTTTCATTATTTCAATTTTTCCTTTTTTTTTAACTTTTCTTTTACCATATCTCTTTTTACGCTTGTGACTTTAAAACCACTATGTTGACCTTAGATCAATATTATTATCAAGTTATTTTTAGATATTGTTTAACCGTCTGGATGAGAGATAATATTGACTCAGGTCAACTGCTCAATTCTGTCTGCCGAAACCAATGTATCCATCTTTCATACCTTCCTCCCTCTCCTCTGTTTCCCATCCTCGTCCCTCACTGTCCCTCCTCTTTAGACTCTGCGAGGCCTCCACTAACCCAGTGTTTCCCCCTGCATGTCCTCTTTAACATATTAATCAGCGAGGGGCTCTTAGATAATGAGGATTTGTGTAACAGTGGTACAGAGATGAATCATCAGTGTCAGAAAATGATAAATTGTCTGATTGATTTGTTCTCTGAATGCATGTCTGTGTTGTTTGTGCATAATTGTTTGCTGGTATGTTTTGTCTGTATCCGTATTTGCTCCTTTTGTCCTGTTTGTGTGTGTGTGTGTGCGCTTGTATGTGTGCGTGTGTGTGTGTGTGTTTTAGCTTTCTGAGATGTCAGCATCACTAATGAGAGACTCCTCTTCATCTGGACTGAGCACGCTCACTCCGTCCTCCACCTGCCCCTCACTGGTTGAGGGACATTATGACATCAGGTGTGTAGCTACGTTCTTTCACTCGTCATACTTTAAGTTTAATGCAGTGTGTTGGCCTGTCACATTTGAAATACTTGGCTCCACTGTGCCTGAAAAGAAAAACAGTGTACATGCTTTTTTTTCCAGTAAGATTCAGCATCAGTTATAATCATAACATATCAGTTAATCTGCACGTCTCTTGCTTAAAATGCCTTCTTCACTGACACAGCAGATGGTTTTTGCTTTGCTGTGCACTCATGGTGTTTTTCCACTTAATTTGTTCTGCTAAGGATTCTTGAAAACTTGGTGCTATTTAGCCAACCAGCCAGGGTTTCTGCCATTAAAATCAAGGATATGTCACCAACAGAGGGCGTTGCATACTGAAGAATTTGACACCCTAACTTCGGTTCCCATAGAAATCTTTTTTGATTTCATGCGGAAACAACTTTTTCTGGTCTTTTTACCATTTTTTTTTTTCTGGTTGAAATGGTTCAAAATCCGGTGTACAAACCAGCAACCAGTTCCATGTAGGTGTTGTAGAATCAGTGTATCAAAATACTGCAGCTCAGCCTTGTTAGGTGTTTAAATATACTTTTTATGTGCTTAATTACACATTATGTAATATCATTACAAAACGAACTTTTACATAAGATGACAACAGTGATAGAGTTATATAAGACATTTCCTGAAATAAAAGTTTGTTCCCTCTGTCATATTATAAACACGTTGTTTATGTCACGTAGACACACTGAACCCAGTTCAGGAGCTTCCACGCCAGATCTGGACCCGTTCAGCCCAGTGGACAGAAAGAAAACTCTCAGAGGATGCACCTTTGTTCCTGACATACAAGAGACCCGTGTCAGGTCAGACTACACATACACACACACATACACACATGGAGCACTTAATCCCAAGTCACTGTGGATAAAGTTAAAACATTTTTTGTAAAGTGCACACAGTTTTTTTCCTGTGGTGAACAAGCATTTCTTAGGAAAAGTTGTTGTCAAGGTTTATTTATTTTAAGATCATAAGATTGGTATTTAATTTTTTCATTGCAGCCCCATTGTGTCAAAGAAGGGCTACCTGCACTTCCTGGAGCCCCACACTAGCGGCTGGGTGAAGCGCTACGTGGTCGTACGCCGGCCCTACGTCTACTTGTACCGCAATGAGAGGGACAGTGTGGAGAGAGCAGTCATCAACCTGTCGTCTGCAAAGGTGGAATACAGTGAAGACAAACAGACTTTATTGCGGGTATGAAACCAGCTTCAGCTCAACAGTAAAACAGATTTTTAAGAAAAAAAAGTGAATTGTAACCCTCTGAACCTGAGCTTTTTGTTCCTTTCATGTCTTCAGACGCCCAACACGTTTGCTGTGTGCACTGAGCATCGTGGGATATTGCTGCAGGCCACTAATGACAAAGAGATGCATGACTGGCTGTATGCGTTTAACCCTCTGTTAGCCGGAACCATCAGGTAAAGACGAAAGATGATACTGAGAACCTTTAATGATAAAAATGTCACCTACACTAAGTATTTTACACTTTATCTGCCATAACTTTTGTTCTCTTCATCTCTTTGGGTGCCACTATATAATTAGTACCTTATTATAAAGCTCTTTTTTAGGGAAATATTAAGAAATGACCTGACCTGAACAATAAAGCATTAACAAAACTGCTCTCCAAATATTTACAACTTCCTTTTTCTCAAGTGTTACTTCCTCTCTCTTCTCCTCAGGTCAAAGCTCTCCAGGAGAAAGTCGGTCCAGTCGGCCCCGGCTGCTCAGAGGATGTGAGAAGGGGCAGCCTGGTGGAAAATGACAAAAAAACAACAACAACAAAACAATCTAAAAGCTCCGCTCACCATCCTGCTCCGATGAACATAGACCATATAAACAAACTTACACACACAGACAATTAAATAACGTATACTTCGACCATCCCAGTCCCAAACATCACTCCATTGCTCATCCCAAAACCCAACTAAACCCTTTTCTCTGTTTTTTGCAGTCGCCACCTGAAAAACCCTGCATGGTGTGATCCCTCCTGACCTTTAGAAGAAACATAAGACAGACTAACCACCCGAACCCATTAATTAACTTACCTGTGCTGAGCATTGGGACTAGTTTTGATTAGTTTTCATGTAGAAAACCATGTCATCAGTGAGGCTAGAAAGTTAGTATGTAGTCAGTCCCTCCTTCACTCATATTAACTGATATAAGCTCCCAGTTTTAAATCAGCCATTCATGTATTTCTAAATAGCGCCATCAGGTGAGGGGGGGAAGTGAACACATCAAACAGGATGTTTTCTCTGTGTAAGTGCAGGGATGACAGCTCCACATGCATCCATCATATACTGTACATTACCTCAGTTTGGATTGGCTTGGTGCTCCACAGCATAGAGTATTCGTTTTCACCGCAGAGGTTTCAGATGGCAAACAGGTCAGACATTTTAACACTGAAGTAGCATGAGGGATTTGTTAGGACAAAAGGGTGAGCTGCTGTTCCTGTGTCGTTTTTTTTTAACTGCTTCCTCAAAAACCGAGTTCGTTGGCTAGACTGAGGCTAAATAATCTATTATCAGGAGAGATGCGCATGCCCTCGCCTTGTTCTCACTATGTCCTTTTGTTTTTTAAACGATCTTGTGTGCGTAGACTCATAAATGATAATGTTTTTTACTTTTGCTATCATATTTTTTCTGCACTCTTATGTATTCGTGACAGGACCACTGACCAGTTTTGTTGCATAGCACTTTATTGTCTTTACTGAGTTGTTGTCTTAGCATTTGATTTGTTTTTATTGTTTTAGACTGTCTTTTTGTGCAGATGTGTTTAGCAGATGTTAAAGAAATAGTTCTGCATTTTGGAAAATATTTGTATTCTCCTCCTCTCTGAGAGTTAGATGAGAAAAAGTGTGAAGAGGAAGAGAGATGATGATGATTGATAACATTTTGTAGGATAAATACTAAGCCAAAGCAGCAGCTAGTAAGCTTAGCTTAGCACAAAGACTGTAAACAGGGGTAAACAGCTCGCCTGGCTCTGCCCAAGGTAACAAAGCCTGCATACCAGCACCTCTGAAGCTCACTAGCAACAATTAACATCGCATTTGTTTGATCCAGGTTTAAAAAATGGTGCGATAAGATGTTACAGGGAGTTATGTACCGGCTGTTACTTGGCCAAACACAGTGAGGTCAGGAATAAATGAATATCAAAATGAGATATTACTATAGTGTTTAAGTCACCTTTGGGGCTGGGCGGTATGGACCAAAACTCACATCTTTGTATGTTCAGGCTGAATTAACTCAATATTTTAAATACAGTGGGCTCAATGATCTGTTGTAAGTCAAAGGCCACATTTGAGATGTCACATGCACTTTAAGCAACGGCATTCCCTCCCTGTTTGAAAATATTGAAGCAAAATATGTTTGAAAAATCGTGGCTGAGCAATATAGACAAAATTAAGTCTTGCAAAATTTTTAACCAAATATTTCAATATTGATTTTGTGTCAATATTGTTAACTATAATGTTGCCTTAAAAACCAGGAAAAGACAACCTAAGCCATATCATGATCTGACTGAATCCAAAAAGTTAAGGCTTTATCTAGTCTCATATCATGATAATGATATGAAATGGATAAATCAAGTGAGTTATAGAGGTACTTGTTACAGATTTCATTTTGCAGAAAAAGGTTAGCCATCCCTTGTTTACAGTCTTTATACTAAGATAATTGTCACTTTGAATTGTCACTTTGGTACAAATCGTCCTCTTGCAAGTGTTTCCCAAAACATTAAACTATTTCTTGATGTAAGAAGGTTTATACGTGATAAATGTACAAGAAGGAAAACTGTACTTTAGATGGGTAGTTTCACTTTAAATAAGCACTTATCCTGTCTGTTATGGGCCAGCCAAGATGCTACGTTTAATAACTTTACTATTTAAATCTAGTCTAGTAGCTAAATGGAAAGTTGTAATTGACCATGGACCTGTAATCTGTTGAAGGCGGTTGCTTTGAGTGGGCAAGAGCGTTGTCCATGCACCAGATAGTGCCTCCCTGTCTTCACCTCTTCTTCTTCTCTCCCTCCTCCATCATTGTTGTTGACATCAACACTGAAGTTAGTAACATGTGTCCAAGATTAGGCTTTTATGTAGAGTCAAAGTAGATGCTAAGGATCTTTTTTATATTGACGATCTATGTTAACGGAGAGTGAATATTATCAATGATGCTATTATAGGATGTTGGTATAGCCTGTAACAGTACAGCACAGTGTATATCTCATTACCATTGACCGTAAATGTTGCATTTAAAAGCAATCCCCTCTTTTAGCTTTTGTACTGTAGCTGCTAGATATCTGACAGCCTGATGCTTGTGTCAGAAACCAGTGCAGTGTGGTTAGCTTGGTGTTTTTATGACCTTTATGTCCAGGGATGGTTTCTAGTTGCTTTTACCTGTTATTTTGCACCATACCAAGATGACCCCAGGTATTGGTATGACATGAATATAATCAAGGGAATGAAAAGTGTAGCTAAAATATAACATACCATTGCTGGAAAGAGTGTTTAAGAGAGACATTATTGAAATTTTTTAATAGTTTTATCTGCATTTTAACTGATATTATCAGTATGTATTATCTGTCTTTTGTAAATCTCTATCAAAGACGTGGTCAGCCAGCCATATTGTCTTTTCCATTTTTCTCTTGTTTCGTGTCTGACTGGTTATGATAAGTTTATAGTCAGACCTCGCTAACAATCAGTCAACAGAGAGTACTTAGGAGTCAGTGCGCCACAGGCCAACCAACCTGCTGGACAATGCACCCTAATACTTAATAAATCTGTACAAATTCTCATTTTATACTTTACATGTGTTTCTATGTGTTTTCTGTCATTTAAAAAAATATGTTCAGTCAGTTGGGAAAGAATGCAATGGGATTAAGGCAATTATTTATGAATTTTTGGGTCATCTTGGTATAATGAACTTTATTTGTGATGTAAAAAGCTAAAAGGTTACTACTGTGTTTTGCCTGCTGGAATTGAAGACATAGAAAGTTTTATTTATAATGTTTAAAGGATGGATTATGTTCTTAATATATATTGCACTCATGCACAAAGTATCGTTACTTACTATGATTTTTTTCATGATGATCTTTTAAGAATGTATGAGAAAAGACTGGTTTGTGTTTAAAAAAAAAGAATATTACAGCCCTGTCATGAAGGGAGGAGAAGATTTAATTCTTAAAATGTGCCATTTTTGCTTCAGCAATCAACGCTGCACCAAATTGCATTGATTTTTTTTTTCAGTTTAAAACTAGCAGATGACTTGCAATGCTTCCAGCCCTAACAGTTCAAGGGTATAATTTCAAGAAAAATAATAATAATAAAAAAAGACATTGTGAGACAGTTGTATTGCACCAAACAATAATTGTTGGAAGGTAAATGAGTGGATTATTTTATATTTGGCCGCTTTTTAACTGTCACAGCTCTGGATCGAAGCATGCAGGTCCACTTATCTTCTGCTGTACTCTGTCCTTCTCTCCAGCCTTACCGCTTGCTAATTACAACAGCTTTCCTCCCTGAAGTGCTACTTGTAAAGTATTGTCACTCATGATCCTTGTAATGACTAACTGGAAACCTTCCTCTCGGCTCTGTCTTGTATATAAATGGAGATTTTCTGTGTTGGGTCTCATCACACAGATGATATTAACTCTCTCTTCCCCCTGTATACCATGATAAATAAGAATAACTGGCCCGCTGCTTCCTTAAGTGTAACCCCAGGATTAAGAGGGCTGATCTGGGACCAGTTTTTGCACATTTCAGCTCAGTGTGGGTGAGGTGGTGATCCCAGGTCTGCTCTCTTGCTCTGAGCTGCTCGACAGAAGCAGAAACGGGTTCAAGCCTGTGATGAAGTCTTAATCTCAGTGCTCACGTTTATCTTTTGAGTGTTCTGGAGTTCTTTCTCATGTCTGTGGACACGTAACAAAAGTTGTCAAGAAAAAAAAAATAAGGCAAATAAATAAATGAGTGTTGAAACTTATGCAGTGTTTCAGAGTGATGTGTTTTATTGTCGTCTGTACCTTTTTTTGTCGCTCACAATTTTCATCATACAGTATTTTAAGTTTGTTTAGAGGAGAACTCATAATGTGGCAGATGGATTAGCAGATGTTTGCATTTCTACACTGATTACATGTTTGCAGCACTATGTTGCACAATATCAATCATGTTGTAGGACTGCTGCTTGATTATAATTATGACTCACCAAACTGCAGATATTCTTTGACATTCACAAGAACAAAGCCATAATAAAGAAATATAATGCAGGCTGTGGAAAGGGTGATGTTCACCAGGAAGTAGTCTACTAACCCTCCCCTCCATCTTATAATAATATTATTCCACCTTAAAGGCATGATATGCAGAAAGCATGCATTACTGTTTGCAAACACAACATTACAACTCAGCCCTTCTCTGCAGCTCAACTAGACTGAGAGAGCAACTGTGGCCAGTCAAGCTAGAGAGCGAATAAAGGGAGCTGAAACTTGAATCAGAGAAATAGAGTTATTTTTTTACATCCTAAAGCACAAATGAAACATACCAACACCAGTACACACACTGCAGTAAGGTGCTGTAATGCGGGATTTTATAAAAATTTAATCGAAGTGCACCATCATCCTGTGAATTGTTGGCCTTCCTGCTGTGTGTGTGTGTGTGTGTGTATGTTTGTGTATGACACAGGGACCTGGAGCTAATTTATGATAGAAGGACAAGACAGCAATGCAATTTAATCTAGTCCAACCTCCCACTGCTACAAGTTGGGGCTTCATACTTAAAGACTGACACCCAGAAACAGACTGATACACAGGCAGAGGGCAGGTTCTCTGCTGGTACAGACACCACCACACACTTCCAGCAGGTTGTAAGTGATGTTTTAGGGGTATTGCCTTTGTATGTGTTTGTATGTTGTTTTTTTGTGGGGAGAATGACTGCAAATTATGGTTTTAAAGTCAACCATTCACCCAAAATTATGTTTGGCTGACTGTGGCTTCACTAAGATCTTGTCACTGATTAGAGTGTCTTAGCTAACTAGCTAACATTTGTTTCTGTGTCTTGAAAAGATGCTTAGAGGGGACCCTTCAGTCATGATTCTGTTCTTTTTGACATATCAACAGCATTAAACATCCTTTAGTAGCTTAAATATGAATAAAGTAAAAGCCTTTTTGTCACAGGCAGACGCTGACAAACCTGCTAATGTATTTTTGATGTGACTTCTTTGGAGCACATTATGCTTCAGGATAATGTCCATTTTAAATGTGTAAATAAAGCTGCTATTGCTCCTTCCAGTCTCATCAAATATTACATTGAAAGAGAGAAAAAAACATGACCCTAACATGACAGTGTTCATGTTGACAGAGCAACCAAATAAATGGATAACACAACATAATACTCCTGTCATGCCTGTTGCATAACACTCTGTACTTTTGCTCAGGTTGAACACACGTGCATGTGCCTGTGTGAGACCTTCCTGCGTTAGTGCAGCCTTCCATTATTGATTATGTTCTCACCGTGTGCTCAGCTGTGACAAGACCAGTCAGACTAATCCCCTAATAACATGGGCAGAAAATACTGAGTCACAAAGGCCCTTGAGTGAGTGAGTGAGGGGCAGCTGCCTCCCAATCAGGTACCGAGGTTACATCCGACTACTGAGAAATAATAAGTTTGATAAGATAACTGAGGGCCTTTTCTACGAAATGAATGTTGAATATTTAACCACGTTTTGTTTCCAAATTGCTGTCAACTCTCATCCTACCCTTACTGTTTGTACTATCGGTGCAAAGTTAAATGCAGTGAGCAAAACACACTTTCAATATAGTTTGAAGACAGTAAATAATTACTGATAAAAAATCAGCAGTACTAGGCTTTAGGGAAGACCTCTTGGTACCCCTTTTCATGTTCTTTAATGCTTCTTATGTATGAAATGGATTCTGATATAAAACCGTTCTCTTGCAAAGTTTGTCAACTGATTAATTGTCATTCATTTGCAAATACTCAACAGCTCAGTGTAGCTACGAAATGATTTCAAGTCATTAGCATAACATTAATATACATTACACATGACAAATTAACAATACAAACGTTTCTGTGCATGGAATAAAAAAAAAAAAATTAATTATAAATGAATATTAAAATGACATATTACTTGTACTTTGAGTTTTTGTTGCCTATGTACTTTTATACTTTGACTTAATTTTATTTTCATTTCCTCTTTAACCCACTACTGCTTGGATGTATTAGTAACACATATACCTACTTGCCTTAGATAGGAAGTCTAGCTGGCAGTAAATTGACAGCAAACTAAATTAATTCATCACATGGACAATCAGAACATCTATAAAAAAACATGTACTTAAAGATAATGCTCAAACAAAGATATTTGGGGAGTAGATAAACATTCGTGTAAATATTTGCTTTGTCACAGATACGACAAACTGGTGGATGTACCTTAGGCTTAACTGCCATAAAACTGTGTCAGCAGGGGGTGCAAGAGGTTGTCCAACTAAAACCAACTGCAGGTGGCCAAAAAGTTAAACAAAACTTGTTGTTTTAAAGCAAAATCTCTGTGCCACAAGAAGACAATATCTCATGCTACAGGAAATTGTGACCAAGCAGCTGTGGATATGCATGAACACACTGGCACACATCATTTGAGCACCTGAGGAGGTGCTTGAGAACAAGGACAAACGGCCTCACTAAAGTACAGTATGTTATCTCTCGCATACATTTACAAAACTATTGTTCCATACTGCCAGGCGCTGGTCACCCAATCCCACTTCTTTAATTATGCACACTTAGAAGGGCCCCCTGTCTGAGGTTTGAGTCCCAGTGATGTTGCTCCTTGGTTTTATTGAGTATTTGCTGCCCCAGAGTGAAGAGGCAACAGCTTCAGGACTTGTTGTTATTTGTGTTGTCCACTGATGTAATATATCTGTTATTTTTTTTTTTTTAAACTTCCTACAGTCACACTGTTGTTGATTCCACAGTTTCTGGATCATATTGTGAGTACTGAGTGCATTTTGTATGCATTTTGATTGTTATGAAGACGATGAAAGATACTTTGATGAAAATTTGAATCAAATTTTGTGAAAATCAAGATTTTCAGGAAAAATTATGATATATTGATGTATGATAAAAAACAGTTCAATCTATTTTGAGCTATTTGAAAAGAAAAGCTTCTCTTTTTCAGTATATATGCATGACTATGTCATTTTTGTTTTGCATAAATGACACTGTAATGGTAATCCTTCTTTTTTAATATTCAGGTTGTGCTTTGGTTGCAAGTCTGTTGGAAACCAGCAAAATGTTTATCAAACATTAGATTAATAAATGAAATACATACAGCACATTACGATTGTAAATATCTTAGGTACAGATGGAAATAAGATATTAGATAATTGATGTACTTAACAATGAATCTATTAAAAAATGTTATAATATACTTTGAATTAAGCATTTAGCATGCTGCCCCCAAGCAACTTATGCTTCTGCATGCATTTGACCGGATGGAACATTTTAATTGCTTGTGTTGTATAGGGGATATAGTGTGGCATGGAGCTTGAGAAACAGTAAGGTTATCTGAAGCAGGATATCATGTCTCTCTTAACTCTAACACAGTTTCTTTGCTCTCTGTGTGGGCTACACTACTTTCACTGACTGGGGTCCTATTTCCCCTCTTCATGCTTTTTTTCCATATACAACAAGCTAACGTGTGTTCTTTACATTGACCATGTGTGTGTTGTGTGTGGGTGTGTTGTGTGTGTTTGTGTGTGTGTTGTGTGTGTGTGTGTGTGTGTGTGTGTGTGTATACACATGTGTCCCTGCCATCAAGGGGGTCTCAGACTCTTAGAGGATTACTTTGGTATCATTTATACTAACAGCTGTGTGGCATTTTGTGTCATGTTTCTCTCATGGAAGAGTCTTTATGTCTTTTTCTCTTTTATTCACTTTGATGTTATTGTATATTCATGTTCATTTTTTGTCATTTTCAGAAAAAGGAGCTCCTGCTGCCCCAAAATTCCAGGCTGTCAATGAGCAGAGCTATGGAAAACAGCAAGGTGACCAATTATCAGTACAGGCACTGAAACAACATTTGCAGACTTTAACTCTGTCACATGCATGTGTAAATAATAGCATCAGTAATTTTGGTTCACTGGTTTGTGTGCCTGTGCACTAACCATGGTTAGCATGAGTAGCTATGCCTGTGACTGTCCTGCCACGACAGATTAAAAAAATATCCCTTGAGGAGCTGAATTCATTCAGCATTCAAAGGAGAGGGTAATAGAGAAAAAATGAATGAGAACCTTTGAGCACTACAAGACTATCTGCTGAACCAGAAGAGAGCTAAAAATGGGCAACAGGAAATGCTTTTAATAATGAAAAATTATTAAAATCAATAGCTTCATTACAAAGAAAATAATGTAAGAAAAAAAGCCAATATTAATCACAGATCCCTTAAAGGAGCAGATGTTATAGATTTTTTTATAAAACTGGACTGTTTTATATTCTGTGTAATTGTAGAGAGAACATTTACTTAAATCATAAATCATCTGCATATAAATAAAAGCTCTTTGCACTATTTTCCAGGCTGAGCTGGAAACATGGTTGACTTGTCTCTTTAAGCCTGGCTCACTCCTGCTGTGTGTGTGCTTGCTTGTGTGTTTGTGTACGATCTGTGGTTGTGTCTATGTGTGTCTGTGTGTTGCCAGCAGCCTGTAAAAGAGGTGCTCCCTCTGCCTCGCCACCCGTCTCCACTTCCTGTGACCTCTTCCCCTGTGACCCCCACTGAAACTTCAAAGAAAAACACTCCAGGCTCCATCCAGCATGTACAGGTGGCCTCCTCAGGTAATTAACAGAGGGCACGTATTTGCATTTCATTAAATACAAACATGATTGCAATCATGAAGCCTACAGATGGAAAGTAAACGGTATGATTATATTTTAACATTATGTGATCGTTTACATACTAGAAATACAAATTAAATACTGTTTTTCTTTTTTTCTGATTATTTATATCAAAGTAAAACCACAACAGTTAACTCAGTTTAACTGAAAGTGAACCAATATTAACTACGATATTATACATTAAAATGTATTATACACATAATTAGCCCTTAAAAAAGAAATAGAAACTGAATTTTGACTTTTGACCTTTGTCATGTTTGTTTACAGTGGTGTCATCATTCAACCATCTGAAGCCTCCAGACAGAGATCTCACCTTGTTTTCCCACATGAAGTCTATTAAGTCTCTGAGGCAGGCTGGCTTCACTGCAGTCTTCACTGGACAAACGGTGAGTCAGCCCGTGCCTTAAGATAAACAGGAACCCTTTATTATGCACAAGAATTAACATAAAATTCTTTGCTGTATATTTTGTTGAGTTGTGTTAGTTATATCAAATGTTTTCAACAAATCCAGAGAACTTGTAGTCTTACTCTAGGTAATGGTGTGTTTCATTTTGTAATCTGTCACTAGCTTCACTTTGCTAACTCCAGTCAAAGAGTGAGAAGGGAAGGTGGCAAATGTGACTCTGTAACTTGTACAAAACCTCAACAAATTACCTTGTCTGTAAACATAAACTTTCATCTGCAGTGGTGGCAGTTTAGCAACTAAATAATCCAATCCCATGATCCCATGCTTCTCTACAATGTCATGAAACAATGTGCTTTGTTTCCACTGTTGTGATAGAGACCTCTAGTGGCAGAAATTTCACATTGAGTCTTTATGCCTTGGCTTTGCACCACCCCCTTTGCTGCTGTTGCCACCGTGCCATGGTAACTACATCTATCAAGCTAGCTAATCAATGTTAAGTCTGTGTGCATGTTGTAACTTTATCTGCAGACAACTCTCTAATGACGTGACTGTTAGTAGCCACTTGTGCACAGCTGATAATCTCACAGATAGCCCCTGAGACAGTGAAATAAAAAAGGTATAAAGAGCATCAATAAATACATTTTTCTGAGGTTTTTAAGATGGAATTATAATAATACTATATTCTTATATCTTGGCCCAGACCAACAGTTTACCAGTGACACTCATTTTTGTTCATGACACACCTTAAATTTTTCAATGCTGGCAGAAAACTGACAGTGAGGAGTTCTTGGAGGAGGTACCGATTGTTGATGTGATCCTGGCTGATATCGACTCCCTGGTGCCCACTCACGATGAAGCCGGTCGCCCCATAGCAGAGTGGAAGAGACAGGTGATGGTGCGGCAGCTCCAGGTCAGGCTCCAGGATGAGGAGGATCTGAGAAGACAGGTAATCATGTGGGCTGTTGTGCTGTATGTGCTTTTGCCTGTTGTATGTAAGTGTACATGTATGTGAGCATAAATCTATGTACACAGTGTATTTAAAAGTATTAAAAGAAGTAAAAACTGGCTAAATTAGGAGGTGGATCCATCATGGGGACAGCAGAGGCTTTGCAGGAGATTACCATGACTGATGAGAAATAGTAGCAGACTTTGAATAAAAATATTTAAATAAATGCTTTGATGCCTGCAAAGATGTCATGCAAAAAAAATGACATGTGAAGCACAAGATGCACAGATATACCTGAATGCAAAATCAGGTAATGTAAATATGAAGCAGTCTGCTAGCCTAGCTTTGGCCAAAGATTATGAACAGAGGGAAACAGCTAGCCTCACTGTGTCCTAAATTAACTTAATTTGCCTATCAGCATCTTTTAAAAACAAAAATTTACAAATTAAATTTTGTTTGTTTAATGACTGAACAACCTCAGGCAGTCACTTATCTTGTATCACTGCAATATATCCTCTCATCTAACTATTACCTTGTATTCTATTATGTTAAGTTATTCATTAAACCAAAAGTCTTTAGAATTGTTTTCCTAAACCTCTGTGTCTCTCGAACAGGACCTGACCAATGGTTACACACCAGTGGAAGACTGGAAATATTCCCGAGCCCACAATGCCATCTTGGGGCCCTTTGGTGAGCTTCTAACAGAGGATGACATGGTGTATCTAAACCAGCAGATTGAGACTGTTTCACTGCAGAAGCGCTGCCAGGCTTTTGAGCTCGAGCTGACCAAACTAACAGAGGAGCTGAGGTCAATTTTACCTGATCCAATTGTTAACATCTCCCTCAACAAAGAGGTGTTACAGCAGATGGATGCAAAAGGGAAAATGCAGCTGACTTTGCCGGTGTGGTGCAGTCGTGTCTCAGAGATTGTTAAGAGTATGTCACTGCTGGTGGCCAATCTGACCCAAACCTCAGAAGACTGGGGTGAGAGGAGGGTAGTGGAAGGCATGATGGAGGAGATGAAGGGTCTGCAGGGGGTCAGAGATAGCCAGGGATTGGTGCAACAGAGACAAGAGATGGTGCCAGCAGATGGTGAGACCCCTAGTGGATGTAGGATTCCTCATATAGGGATGGCGTCAGCTTTTAACCATCGTCTGGAGATGAACGTTTACAGCAGAACGAGGAGAGAAAGGGTCGAGTGGGAGATCCAAAAGTCCGGGGTGTCGGTCAGAAACCTCAGATCTAACTTTGAAGGTCAGATTGGGGGGATTTATCCCTTTGCTGGGGTCATGAAAGGAGGGCAGGTAGTCTTTGAAGCTTCAGGAGTGAAAAACCAGAATGCCAACACAGGCCTCGGCTGTCAGGTGATCCCTAATCCTCCTATAGAACTTATGGAGACCACCAGCTTAAGGAAAGAGCGAATAGTGGTGCTTTTCCTGAGCCACTGGAAGAAATCTGCATATGCTATTTCAGTAAGAGCAGCGAGGCAGAGACAGGGACAGGAAGCAGTGTCAGGGAGAGTGATGGGAGCATCGCCCCCACAGAAAATTGCCTCCATGTTTCAGTTCTGCCAACAACGAGGTGCTGTGGACAAGATGTTGAACTCCTGGAGGAAAAAAATAGAACTAAAAGATATGCAACAGTCCTGTTTGTCCTCCTCCTGTAACTCCTCAAAAAATCCAACACCTCAAGAAACTTACTCCCCAGAGCAATTTCTGCCAGACGTTGATGGTGTTGCAGTGAGCCACGATAGCTTGACCCTCGACCTCTTCATGCTGGGATATTTTCACATCTTAGAGCAGGACTTGTCGCCTGAGGAGAGGAAGATGAGGCACCTCCTCTGCTTCGAAGTGTTCGATCATGTCGGCAGTTTCCCCTGGGAGTTGGTCAGGGACTTTCACAAGGTTGTTCTCCAGGAAATCCAGTCTGGGAGGCGACAGTGGAGCGATGGCTTCGAAGACATCAAAGTTCGCTTCTTTGGGGACTCAAGACCGTGTCGCTGTCTGTCACCATCATCATCATTGTACGAGTCAGACTCCAGACTGGTACCAAAAGTTATAGTTCAAAGTGCAACTCCGGATGAAAGTGGCAGCGACACAGACTTCCCTTGTTTCAACAATGAAGACATTTGTAAATACATTGACCGCAGCTTTGCGTTCTGGAAAGAGAAAGAGGCAGAACTGTTTGATTTTGAACATTAACATTAAGGTTAACTTTGCTTTTTCAGCACAAAATGGTATGTGGGTGTGTTTATTTTGACTAACCGACAGGAGGTGATTAAAATTCTGTTGAAAATGCATTATTCATGCGTTATTATTTTGAACTTAATTGATAATTATTGTTAATTTGTTTACTTCCCAGTCAATTACAGTAACTGACACAGAATAACCTTGTATATTGAATCATCCATTATACTTTTTTTGTAAAAATAGAAACAATGATTTGAAAGTCCAGTTCAGTATGACACATGTGAAAACAGTTTTAAGTGATGATGTTTTCTGTGGCTCTGAAGTTTTGTCAAAGCTACCAGCTTTGCTCTAGATGTGCAAACTTGAGTTTTTATGATGGAATATACCTCACAGGCAAGATCTAATGAAAAATATTAACCATTTGCATCATAGGAAGTGTTGGATCCCAGGTTTCCCTGAAGTTTTCCTCATACTAGGGAGTGTAAATCAGGATATCTCTGTTGCTTCTGCATAACTTTTGACCATCCATCTTTCAGTTTGCCCCCCTTAAGACACTCAAAGGTAATGGAAGTCAAAAATAGTTGGAATATTCCTTTAAATCCTCAGACATTCACAAAGCACTTGCTGGTTTAAACTTGCAAAGAGAGTTAGATCGAACCCTGTTTGAAAGCTAAAGTGATTTGATTCTTCTGACTAAAGAAGTGCCGTAAAATGAACTGCGCATCAGTGAAAAAATGTATTCTGATACTTAAGGCAAAATTAGTGATACAATACAAAAATACTCCATTACAAGTAATAGTATTGCAAAAGAAGTTAAAAGTAGGTCATTACATGCAGAAAGGTCTCTTTCAGGAATTATTTAGCTGAATATGTTTTTAAAATTTTAACTGACTAAACTGACTGTTTGGTTCCCTTGACTTTGCAAAGTCTACTGTCTGTAATTGACTACTCTTTTATTTAGCCCTACGTTTATGTAACAATCCTGCATATTTTTACAAGCTTATATCCGAGACATAAATCAGTTTTGTTTCAGGTCCAGCAGAAAGGTGACGGATTGAAATAGGTGAGGTCGCGCATGCGCACAAGCTCCTTAAATTGACAGGAGGATGCTGAGCTGCATTCCCATCATTCTGTGAGGAGAGGAGGATCCCCCTGCGCACCCACAACGGAGGAGACGCCGAGCGAGAAGAACATATAAAATAATCCAAGTTGAGCTCTTTATCTGCCACCATGTCAGCTGGAGGAGATTTGGGGAACCCCCTGAGGAAATTTAAACTCGTATTTTTGGGAGAGCAGAGCGGTGAGTCAGTTCTTGGGCAGGTTTGGCTCATCCTCCCCTTAACGCCAAACATGCGTATATGTTGAAGGCCATGTATGTAAATCCTTGTTGATTTTGAAAGTTTCAGCTGAATTCAAAGGATGTGCTGGCCGGCTTTGGTTGATCTGACGCCTATGTTGGCACAATCCGTGACTGTGGAAAATTGAATTAACCGAGGAAGGAAAGGAGAAAAAAAAGAGCAAGAAAAAAAAAATCCCGCATGCATATAAAATTGCACTCTTGGATTTCAATATACCCATTATGATCAATGAAAAAGAACAACTGCTTGTATTGAATTTCACCGGGGATCGTTTTGTTGCCGCAAATTGTCATAATTCGCTTCATAGCTGGCGATATGAACTGGGATGTTTTGATGTGCTGCAGTGACCGAAAAATATGCTCAGCCTGTTTTTTTTTAAGACAACACGTTTATTTCACTCACATCGCTTATTTCTAGCATTTACAAACATTTATTTCATCACAAGACGCTGTCTAATATTTCTTCCATCACTGGTGTTTTCTTTATAGAGGAGATAATAAACAGTCCCCCATGTGTCAGTTCGGGACACACCCTAGGCTGGCGATGTCTGTAGCATCTCTAAAGCTCGCAGTCTCCGGTTCGGTCCCATAAATAATCAAAAAGAAAACGGGCTTGACAACGCCACGACATTATGCTATTTCTTCAATAATGCATCTATTCGGGTTGGGAATGACTGTGTGTGTGATTTATTGTGATGTGCACAAATTCGGGAGGTGCTGATCGATAATGGTTTAGCGCTGTGAAGCTGCCTGAATACGTGTTCAGACATCCTCCAGAGTGGCAGCAGAGGAGCTCAGATCCCATAAAATACAGAAGCTGAATATACACTATCAGGCCTAATATGACAGGAGCTTGACTGGTGTTGGTGTCTTACATTGTGATGCTTCATTGTGTGTATATGTGTGTCTGTGTGTGAGTGCTGCATGTCTAGGAGTGTGTGGACTCCAAGCCTCCCTGTGTGTTTGTGTGGCCTGCACTGCAATGTTGCTGTCCACGGTGCTGAATCGAGGCCTGGAGTGGCCACTGCCCATCGCTGGCTTCAGAGCTGCTGCTGTCTGCATAGAGGACTCTGCATGAGGGCCCGGGGCCTGCCGGAGAAGTGCAGTCCTCACTCTTGTGTCGACCTGATGTAAAATGGTGTTGGAGATGGTGCTGGGGTTGGATGGAAATGAAAATTGAGCTCTCAAGGCTCAACTTGATCCACCGAGAAGTCACCATCCAGCCTCATAACAGTGCTAAATATCTAATGTCTTTTGTCTCGGGCTGCTTCATGGTGGCCTTGTGCATTTTGTAGGACACAGATGCTGGTTTCATTACAATTTCAGAGGGAATGGAGCTAAAACAGTCCATTATTCAGTTAGTTAACCAACATATACTGTAATTTGTTAGTGTTTATGTTTATGTGGGATATGTAGGTACATGACATGAATCAATGTCACACATATCAGCAATCATAGCCCAAGGAGGTTTTAATTGTGCTTCAACCTTTAAAAAAATACACAAAACTCAAAAAGAAAATACATACAAAACAGTTTGATAATAGATTACTTTTACAGATCATTAAATTAAGCAGAACTGTCAGTTATCTTGGGGGTGCATTTTCTTTCATGGGAGGATTTGCTTCTTCTTTCTGTTGTTTTTCTCTATATCACAATAAGAGATTTGCAGTCGTCACCTTGGACCCTTACTTCTTGCAATTGACATTTTTTATTAATTTTTTGATATATATTTTTTGAATATTAACCGCACCAATCAAAAAAAATGATTTGATAAGAAGTTTAGTTTTAGTTGTAACAAAGAATACAGTGTCAAACTCATGTACCAACCAGCTTGTTTTTCACTATCGACATTGTTCATTACAGTTTGTTTATTTCATATTGGTTGGACAGGGAGACACATTCACCAATTTTTACACACTTTTTTTGAATTGTTTTCTTTCATATTTGGAAAATGTTCTCTAGTGAGACTGTGGAAAAATATCAGTCAGATTTTGTTCTCAGGTACATAAGCCTTCTGTTTAATATTCTCTACTTTGCATGCAATAATCTATATTAGAATTCTTTAAATTTTAAATTTCATTTTTAAATGTTAATTGTTTGTTTGTGATGGATGGATGCATTAGCTGGGACTGAATGAGGACTTGCATATTGTTGTTCTACCACACTCAGGAAAACAATGGGCACCCATTTTCATGTAATTTCAGACATTTTGATTATTCTTTGTAAACTTAACCCTAACCTTGACTAAAAGTCCTCCTATGCTCTGTGTTCTTTCAGTGGGGAAAACATCTCTCATCACTAGATTCATGTATGACAGTTTCGACAACACATATCAGGTGAGATTCAGACCAGATCCAGAACCAAAAAGATCAGAAAACATTAATACTTATTAACAAGAGTTCAGTGCATGGCTGAAAATGGTCAGTAACTGTATTTGAGACATGATGGCTGGCCCATTTTCCAAAGCCATATTTTATGATAATTTTTGTAACATTCATATTACAATGTTAGAATTTGAACAAATGACATATCAGACATAATCACATTGTATGTCTACAATATATTAAGCCCTCTGTGGTGTAATAGTGACTAACTGTGTATGACTAATAGTGACTGATTAACAACTGAATAATGTTACAAAGAAAGCTTTTTAAACAAAAATCTCTGTTTGATATACAAATCACACTTAAGTGCCCTGTGAAATAGGTTTAAATTAGTGATGTCCTATAAATGTTGTCAATGTATTTATCAAAAGGAAATGTTAGTAAATCAAAATTAGGCTTTTACAAAGAGAATAAAAATCATTCTTCTATTGTAGAAGCAAGATATGTAACAAGTCTGAGTGATTAAGCCCTGAGGGCAATACAAAGGAAATTAGTTTTTCAGTCTTTTTAAATTTTAAGTGTTATTGGCTCTTTTTTTTGGTAGCAGCTTTGTTGTATCTCCCCCCATTTAAACAACGGTCACTGTGCCAGGAACAACAGATGGTGCAGGAAGACATTTAGCCTTTAAAGTCTGGGTTACACTAATGATTTTTTTCCCCTCTTTTGTTCTTTCTCCTCCACAGGCGACCATTGGAATAGACTTCCTATCAAAGACGATGTACCTGGAAGACCGAACAGTAGGCAGCCTTGATTGTGATTTATAATTCACATGTAGATTCGCATGTA
>JAPZDY010000004.1:12107503-12124369 GCA_029783645.1 Ctenochaetus hawaiiensis | reverse complement strand
TGATGTCATCATTATGCTCGTCGGCAACAAAACAGATCTGGAAGAAAAGAGGTGAGTAAATCAGGTATAGGTCATAATGGACTCAGTAGCATTTAGCTGCAGTTAATGTGATCTTTGATTTGAAGATATTTTAAAACCAAATGCATCACAGTGTCATTACATTGGCTTTCAAAGTCATGATGCTTAAGTCTGGCCTCATTTTCCTGCAGGCAAATCATGATCGAGGAAGGAGAGCAGAGAGCCAAAGAGCTGAACGTCATGTTCATCGAGACCAGTGCCAAGACAGGCTGCAATGTCAAACAGGTGATCCCTGCAGTTTCACCATATTTCACTGCATTTTGGGCGTCAGTTGCTCTCAGCTTCTCCACCGTTCCTGTGTCCCTCCAAGGTGATGGAGTCACCAACATGGATGAATAAAATTTCTTTGTGTAAATATAATAATAATAATAATAATAAGTATGGTGATAAGTGCAGAAGGTGCTCATTAAGTAGATCTATATAAAAGTACCAAATGCACACTGAATATTATAAGCTGAACATTATAACATTATTTTCTCAAGTAGTGCTCTTCTGCTTCTGCTTCACCACGGTTCAGAAGGAGATATTGTACTTTTACCCTATTACATTTTTCTAACAGCTATAGTGAGTCATCATTTTCGAACTTGAGTTTTTATATTGAAAAGGGATCATATTAATTTATACAAAAATAATGAAATATAAAGTACTGTATATAAAATAGTTTGAACAAACTCAACCTTGACCAGCTGCAACAATGAAATGCTCCTTAACACTCAAAGGAGCAATTCTGCTTCACTGAATGCTCTTATTTTCTTTGCTTTAGTAATATGTTTAATGCAGGACTTCTTGCTTGTTAAGGAGTATTTTTACAGTGGGATGTCGCTACTTTTAATAAGATAAAAGGATCTTCTTCCCTCCTCTTCTTATTCTCCTCTCTGTACATCTTCTTTTACACTTTCCTGATCCTACCTCCCTTCTCCTCTCCTCTTGCCTCTCCTCTCCTTCTAGCTGTTTCGTCGGGTTGCAGCAGCCCTACCTGGAATGGAAAGCTTGGACGACGCAAATCCTGAAGGCAGTATCCTTTTTACAGCGACTGTGACTCACTCTTCCGAGAGCCAAACAGCCAAGAAACAGGCGGCTTATTTTTAATCTCTTAGTGGTTGTTGGCGCTTGGACAAACAGACCGCCCAGCCTACTGTCTACTGAAGAATCAGCCATTAAACCTTTTTTGCTTAATAGAGATAAAAAGCACTGAGCCAAGAAGGTAATGTGGATGCAGAGGTGTAGCACCACATAGTGGCTGTCTGTGAAGTGACATTTCCCACAGACATAATGCAGGATGTGTGTGAGGGACTGATTGAAAAAGAGAGATACTTAACAATAAATGTGAATACATTCATACAAATTAAATAACATATCTTTACTCTCTCTATAAAAATAGACAAAAATGTCTTACCTGGCTGTAGTTTTGAGCCCAAAAACTACTGCTTTATTTGGTATGATATGTGTTTTTAGTACATATGAAAGCAATAAAGTACTTACTCAGTGCCCATACCAGACAAATTTGTAAAAGGAAAAAAAGAATAGTATTTGAATTATATGTTGTGTCTTTCTTTCACTTACACTTCAAAACAAATATACAAGCTCAGATAAAGATCCATACTGCAGGAAGCAGTGCTGCTTATTCCTCTTTTGTCCACAGGGGCCGCCAGAGTCAACTCAAAATGAAAGTTCCTTGCATTTGCTCTGAGTAAAAATTTGACTGCATGACTTGTAACACAGTGTTTCTATAATGATATTTCTACTTTACGTAAAAGATCTGGTTACTTCTTCCATCTTTGCCCATTTGACTGTGAATTGTAGATTCTTAAAAATATGACTTTTTCCTCAGCCTTCTGACTTTTCCTTAACTGGATGATTCCCAGTGATTGACATCAAGCTGGACAAACCGGCAGAGCCCACTGTCCCAGAGGGCGGGTGCTCATGTTAATGCAGAGCTGAAACCGGACAGCTCCCTTCACACCATAGGCTTGTTGTGTTGCTTACTACTGGTTAGCTTCCAGTTGACTTCTCTAATTGGATATAGGATGCGGGCCTTGTATCTGATTGGACAAATCAAATGTTATCTTTCAGTCTTGTTCAGTTGTAAAATATTGTATACTTTGTCAATATGTAAGTGACTGGAGGAAAAAAAGGGAAAAAAAGCAAAAACAAAAACAAATGTTGAAATGAAAACGAACAAGAACAGTTTTGGAAAAATGAAAAAGGAGAAAAACCAAGGGAATTCTTTTCGCTGTTATGTTTTGTATTTTTTATATATAAAAAGGGAAAGCACCAAAAATGATGCCTAAACATATACGGGGAAAAAGTGGAGGGGTCGGCCATTTTTCTTAGATGGCCGAACACGTCTGAATGTCTGCAGCACGCATGCACGCTGATCTGATCTTTGACCTTTGACCTTTGGCCTGCCCTCCAGGGTCTCCACACTCTGGAAGTAGGTTGACTATCTTAGAATGTTTTATAGCATCTCTCTATAGCATCTCATGACAAAAATGTATCTCATTTGATATTCCCACAAGAGTCAACTTCCAGTAGGTTCACCTAACAGTAGCTGTGAAAATGTGGCACTATCTCTCTATGGGTTTAACTTTTATAGAACAAACTGTACTGTGTTAAAAAAAAAAAGAAGTAATAAAAAGACAACTTACTATCACAACTCCCTCTCCCTCCAACCACTCTCCTCCTTCTCCTCCTTTCCTGTAACCCTCTCTCTGCTCCTGTCTCCCCATCCCTCCATCCCGGTAATACACATATAACGATCCACTGTAATGCACTGCACTGTATATAATAATGTAATATGTATGTTGTGAACGTCCCTCTGTAGAAGTGGTCCTTGTTCACCAGTATGAATAATGTAATAATGTTTAATGATTAATAAATTACAGATTAAAGGGCTTCACTCTCCTAACCATCAACTATCACCTGGTAGCAGAATGGTCTACTCTATCTTGAATTGCATTCATGGTTTTACTGATTGAATCTGGTATGGTTGCTTCGACTCACAGTTATGTAGTATTTACATTAAAAAAGAAAAGAAGAAGAAGAAGAAAAAAGAAATAGGAGAGCCCACAGGTATGTACGCATTTTTATGTCATCAACCACATCAGCAGTTGTCATCATTATTTCTATATTTTTAAAGATTTATTAAAAGAAAATTAATTGGCTTTTGGAAAATTTTAGCCAAATGTTAGCTAATGAGAGCAATACAAAGGAATACCTCATCCTTTAGTGAGCTCATGGTATTGCTAATATGAGCTAGCTTTTTTGTTAGCTGAGCTACTTTCTTGAAATTTTATCTTTTTTTAATCTATCTGTCTATAAATGCACATACACACACACCCCATCTATATATAATTGTATATATTAAAGTACAGAAATAATTGAGAGTAATATTGATCTTTTCATGTTAATAATGGAAATGGAGAGTAAATAATGCAAGTAAATAATGGAATAATGATACTATAAATTTTACATATTCAGCTTTGCTAGCAAACAGCTAACTTTATCATTTATTATTTGTCATTTAAATGACAATCAGCATAAAAAAATCTTAAAATGAATTTGAAATAATGTGATTATTTATCAGTAATTGCATGTCTAGATGAGCCTACTGACCTCTGTTCTTCGTCTATCTCAGTCATCACTGGACACACACAGTAGCTGCTTTATTAGAAAAGCCTAAGCAAAACTTTTTGTTAGAAGACACTGCATGAATTGTATGAAAAATAACCCACATTATCACAATCCTAAGCGATCAACAGACCATTTTTTCAGTCCGTCAATCAGTTAATTGTTTGCCATGTTATTTTTATTTCTGCCTGTTGCACTGCTGAGCTCCCTGTGGTGAGTCAGTGTCTGAAAACTTGATAGTTAAGGGGAAGTTGAGGTGGAAAGAACCTTTTAAAAGGAAAACAGTCACTGTGACTTGTTGGGTCGCTATCACACAGTTTTCCTGATGTAAGACGACAGGTATTCCCCTGGATGGACAGCATGCCATTCGATCCCTCTGAGAGGTCAACAGGCTGGCGGGGACAGTTAGTGCTGTTAGCGCACAGACGAACTCCACAGAGACAAGAAGTTGAGGCTGGCCTTATTTGAAGGGTGAAACCTTAATTGTGGAATTTCTGAAAATCTCAGTACATATGCATGGCAGGAAAATAATGATAAATCTATATGTATGTGAAAGCTTAAAAGTAAAATACTGGATTATATAAAAACAGACTTAAAGATATTTCTACACAAATAATTTAAGAAACATTTCATATCAGTCAGCATGAAAAAATGCACCTGTAAAATTTTCCCTTCCTTGAGAAGGACACACATCTTCCTACCAATACACCTTGGCTATGATCTGAGGTCCTCTCAGGTCCCGATCACTTTGAATCTCACACAAAGTGGATCATGTCCAGAGTGGAAGCTTTCAAGAACACAAACCTTCGCTCCCTGATGAGGGAGTTGCGGACAGATATCGCCATGGCTGTAGATGACCCTTTTCCTCTCATCTTTGGTCTGGCAGACAAAAACATCATCACTGACCAACTACTGACAGTGAGTAAATTTGAACTAAGTGTGTTTTCTTTCACTTTTTTTAATTGGAACTAGTTTTTTTCATTTTAGTTTTATTTGTATCATTGATAAATAGGACCTTTATTTATTAACTTTCCCACTGTTGCTCGCAAAGTAATTAAGAGGAATTTTTGTAAAGATTCTTCTCTTTTAGAGGCACCAGTGCATCTCAATCCTTAGTTGACATTTGCACAGACATATGGTTTTATTCAGACTGCAGAGTTCTTATGTCTCTTGCATTTTTCAAAGGAAACTCTGGAGAAGGAGGGTAAAGAAGGGATCCACAAGGCCATGTACTCGCTCCTGTCCTGGGTCCTGAAACAGAGCAGATCCACCATCCAGGCTTTCTGGAGTAACTTGTCCAAAGACTACAACCTGGACAGCTACCCTAAACTGCAGAAACTGCTCTCTAATCTGCACTCGAGTATGTCATGTTCAAGTTTCACCAAAATATTTGTCTGTTTAATTTGAAGCCAGAGCTTTCCAAGCTGTTGAGGCTTGAGCCCCCCTTAAAATTTAGAAATACCTCTGAGGCCAGACATGTCATCTCTTTTTGTCATGGACATACATGGACATTCAAAACAAGCATTGACAAGTGGAAAGCTCACTGCACAAAAAAACATCTTTTTGGAGAGACGTTGTAAGAATTGAGTACTGAAACTATCTATCATATAAGCCTCATACTTCCTCACATAATCTCTCATTTCATTTATTATTAAGCCTAGTTCATCACACAAACCTGCTATTAAAGTCAAATAAAACCCAGCTTGGTTATTATGTCTTGAAACCAACAGAAGGACCAACATAGCACACCATTGGCAAATCTGGCATTTGTAGAACAACACATTCAAGAACAGATTTGGATTTTATTTCAATAATTAAATTAGTAAGGTCAAGAAGCTTTTATTTCTGAGAGTCCTGAACTATCCTCTTTGTCTCTGTTCACCACCATCAAAGACTTTTAAAACAGTTTATAATTTGTGTTTTGTCTAAATTATTCTATTATTGCTGGCATTTTGTTAACAGGACAGGATGCTTCAGGAGGTGAGAAGAGATCCTCTGGAGGACACAAAACACCTCATATCAAGAAGAGGAGCCATGAGGATAAAGGGACAAACTCACACAATCAGCAGCCACAGTATCATGCCAAGACAAGCGATGGATCAGGTTTTATTTTTCATAACGGATCTGTGCCAACACTGTCCTCTAAAAATATCACAGTAGCCACTGCAGCCCACTGTGATATCTTTGCACTTGCTAGTGGTCAAAATAAATGCTATTAAAAATGACAAAATAACCTATTTTGAGGCAGTTCAGGTAAGCAATGTAGAAATGTACTGAAGAACAATGTTCTTATCTTTTCTCCAGGTGGTAAAGTGAAGCTATACAGAGTGAAGAGTGAAGCTCAAACCCCACAGCCAACATCTGGAAACAGTAACCATGAATCAAAAATATTTTAAGGTATATACTGACAGTGGGTCACCACTGCAGACACATTTAACCTTTGTTTTGCCACAGGTGCTCAGGCCGTGTCCTCCTCAGTCCAGAGACCAGTCACTGTATCTTCCTCCTCCTCTGCCCCCTCAACTGACCCACCCATCAGCCATGAAGCCAGAGAGAAGGTCCATATCAAACAGGTGTTGGGCTCAGATGATAAGTCATTAGGTGAGCATCTGTCCCAATAATTTCAATGGCCACAAATATTGATAAACCTGCCGTGCATCATCATGACATCATTAGTCTTGTCAATTAACAGGAACTGCCAGAAAGTGCAGAAAACTTAGTGGACAGTTTTACATTTGTGGTCAATCAGAAGAGTCCGATGGAGTATCCAAGTCCCAAGCTGCTAACAACACCTTTCACCACAGGGGGGCGACAACCACAGACATGGTAGTGGTTCCACAAATTCAATCACATATCTTTAAACGTGCACATTTGCTTTTGTGTCTTACACGCTCTGCATCTCTGAGTGTGCAGGTTCACTACAATGATGATGAGTGTGCAGTGTGTAAGGACGGAGGGGAGCTCATTTGTTGTGACAGTTGTCCTCAAGCTTTTCATCTGACCTGCCTGAACCCGCCACTCACATCCATACCAAGGTGAGGGACTATCTATTTATCTATCTGTCTGTCTGTCTGTACATCTCTCTATTGTAAAAAAATGTGTGTTCAGAGAAGGTTTTTTTTAAAGCCCTCTGAAAAAAGGGGTTTTGATGTCACATTGGGTTTTCACTCTGCAGTGGCCCCTGGCAGTGTGAGTGGTGCTGTGCTAACAGAGTGAAAATAGAGACAGCCCAACTGCCTTTACAAGTAAGTGCATGAATGATACATTAAAAGGCGATTTACATAGACTGTTTCTATTGAATATGTATGACTATGTTCAATTTCATATTAAAGCCCATCATTGCCGAGCCACAGCAAGCAAACACAAGCTCCAGCAACCCCATCAGAGATGTTTCCTTCTTCTCACCGCTGTCATCCTCGTCTCTTACCACTGTCACAGCGTCTATGAGCGCCCCCAGTGGCAGAAACAAGGCAAACACTCAATGATGTTCTGCTTAATACAGCCTTTGATTGGTCTCTTCTCTTCTGATCTGATCTGTTCTTTGTCTTTTTGCTAACTTTGATTTTATTCCCTTTGCACATTTTGAAACCTTGTATCATTTTGTAATCTCAACTTCCTGTTTGCTAACACGCACACACGTGTATCCAGTGCTCAGGAGCAGAGCTGGTCAGTCAGGGGGAGGTGTGTGGTGTTTGTCACCAAGCAGGAGGAGACTTAAGTCACTGCCTCCAGTGTTTGGGGTGTTTCCACGCACACTGCCACTTCTCCAAGTAAGACATCCAGCCCTCCTATTCTGGCATTGTATTATGTGGTGTATACTATATACAAATCTAAGCTGAACAAATGTTTTTATCTGCCTCAGAGTGATCAATGCTCCTACTGGCAAAGAACTTCCTGTGGATTTCTAGTTAATGTTAGTATTGATGAACAATGTGCATTAAGGATATGTGCTTACAGGTATCATTATCCAGCTAATGGTGACTAATGGAGTGTAAATAGATAGCTGCAGCAGGGTTTACAGTATAATGTATACAGTGCATTAAGATCGGTGATTTTACAATAGGTTACAAGAGAAACAGATGACAAATGAAACTAATGTAATTCCATGTGGTGAGCCCCTTTACTGTGTGCTTTGATGAGAAAGTTTAATATTTTCCGACCATATTTAGTAGCACATTATGTCAAAACCTTGAATTGCTTTGAGAGTTTTATAAAAGTCACATGGTTTTAAAAAAGAAAAGAGCTCAGATCCCAACTAAACAGCCTAGTTTGTTGTCTGAAATAGTCTTGATGTCTTCTTCTGTAATCGTCAAGTGTCAGAAGTCACATATTGATTGACAGTAACACTATACAGAAAACAGTATCACTCACAGTATCCTTGTGTTTGTCAGAGGGAGATCCATCTGCTCATCCTGTTCCAGGCCCTGGGGCAGCTCTGCAGAGAAAGAGGCTGAATCCAGGGGCTTACAGGTGTGTCTGCACATGTGCACATTTTAAATATCCATATAATATATATTATATTATCTGAACATGATGGTGTATAATCTGTGTAATCTCTGCTGTGTTTGTCTGTGTGTGTCTTTAGCTGGCCCCCGTCGTTCAAAATGCTCTCAGTCATGATCAGAGCTCCTCCATTGCTGAGCCCGTCCTCCATGAACTGGACTCCATCCTGGGAGACGTGAGTGAGGCTCAGTTACATGTCGATGCCACAGACATGATATGAATAGAACCATAAGCACACCAAACACAAGATGGATGACCTTTTTATCGTGCAGACAAGAGATGAGTTGTCATGATGAAATGATGCCTTAAAGACCAAACAATAAATGATGGGTCATATTGATTGTGCTTTTGTCTACTCTAAGGTTTCGATGAGAGAAATCTGTGCACTGTAGCACTGTGCTGTAGCCTACATCCTTAGTTCATTTATTAACTTTAATAATATTAGTTTGCATGTAACTGTATTTACATGTTTTTATATTTCTATACATATTTTTACATATAATATTCTTAGCAGTAGATGAGTTTAAAGCACATAAGCCTGTGTAAAAGAGTTAAAATCCTATGCCACAAAATTAAGAAATGAAAGAAAAAGTAGAGGAAATTAAATAATATGAAAATAACATAGTATATAAATATATATATATTTTAATATACATATACATACACACACATATATGATATACTATACATGTAATATACTATACATGTAGTATAGAACACTTTTTTTTTAACTTATGTTCGACACTGTAAATGGGTTGGAGTCACAAATAAACTAATAGGCTGCAAATAAACAAAAACAAAAGTTAAGTAGAAGATGATGAAGGAACAACAAATGAACCACTGAACCTGATGCAACATTCTGTTTTTTTTTAAAATTTTATGATGAATAAACATACATACATCTGTAGCCTATTAATATTAAAGACAGTTTTTAAGATTAAGATAAAGAAACGAGGAACAGAGGAGTTGATGACATCAGTAATTTAATAAAGTACTTAAGGTGGACATTTCTGTTTATGAGGAACAGACTGGTAAGGGTTTTATATTGACTTCATTGTTTTCAATACTCCACCTGTGCTCACATAGAGAAAATGTGAGTGTGATGACAGAGTAACTGAAAAATGTAAATGTTTGTGCAAACTAAAAACATAACCTGATATTATTTAAATTGCAGTGATAATCTGGTTAAGTTTGTTGCTGTTTGGTTTCATGGTTGCCACTGACATCATGAACGTTTATCAGATGAAGTCAGGAAGACTCTTTTTCTGTGCAATGATTGATCAGCCCCTTTTTTTCTGCTGTTGTTGTCTTAACAGGGCTCCATTGATGGTATCTTGCAGTGGGCTTTCCACAACATCTCTCGGCCTCTTCCAGACTCTCAGGGATGCTACCAATGACTGATGGATGATGAGCCCTGGACTCATTCATAAGCTCTGAGTTGATTAAATAAATATAACTGATTAAAGCAAGATCATTGAATAAAGTGAGCAACTTGTTCAGTAGCTGATTTTAGATTGATGATGGTGTTTGTGATTTTTAACACTAACTTATTCACAGATGAGTAATGTAAAATGTCTCTAACTTCAGTTTCTCAGCTGAGTCATCAACAAAACCACACTCAGAGAAGTGCACATTTTTAAATCATATTAAAAACATCTTTACTTTTGACACATATAAACCTAACAATGACTAATTTACTGCAAACCCTGGCTGGATTAAAATGATTTTGGGTCCTCGATACAAAAATTTGCTGTTTAAACCCTTCATATTCACCCCCATTAAATCCAGTGCAACCAGCACTCTTATGCTGGCTTATTACTACTTTTGTAGAAATTCTACTTAACACAATTTTATTTAGGATCATGCGCTATGTGAGTAATGTAAATACTAAAATAAAAAGGCAACTAAAACTAGATTTCATCACTGAGCTTCCAACAAGACATACCCATACAAAACTTAGCCAGTAATGGAGGATAAGCTTAAATTGATTTTGTGTGGTAAACATTTGTCACTAAATAAACAAAACCAGCTGACAAGAAGTGTTTCACTCAGCTGTTTTTTTAATAGGATTTTTTTTCTTTAATTTCTTTGACGATCCTTTTGACCTCAGTGTGTTGTGTAGCATCACACCATGGCTGAACAGAACCGTGCAGAACTGTGCAGGACAAGAGGCCAAAACTAATACAACAGAAGTGATATGATATGAAGTTGTAAGATGTTTTTTGGGCTTAATTCTGAATAAAGTGAGTTATATAAGCTAACCAAGGTGATTTAAAAGCATGAATGACATTCTCTAGACCACGTCAAAAGAGAAAACACCTGATTTTTGAGTTGCTTCTCAGTTGAAACTCGTTTTTCAAATGAAAGGTCATTGTCGGCACCCAGGTTTCTGGCTGCAGGTTTGACATTTGTAGACAGCGAGCCAAGATGTTTTTGTGAAGAAGGGATGGACTTAGAGGGACCAGGAAGAAAAGGATGTTTCAGGACAAATCGGCACTTTATTTTTTTGACACGCATATACGTACACACATGGACACATGCGCACATATCTGCAGTGGCATAAATGAGACCATGCAAACTTCCATATGTGTGAACAAAGAGAAGTGTCCCTCTCGCTGTGTGGACCTGCTGAAGAATTCACATTCACACGTTACAACAGATGGTTTCAATAGGATGAGGTATGCGGGCTGAGAAATGCCTCTGTTTAACAGGAATTCCTTGAAGACTATCACTTAGATGTGGAATGTTGTTTTTGTCATGGGATTCGAGAGTTTATGTGTGACTGCCAGAAGGATGGAGCTCGGCCAGGCTACACGCAGATTTTTCTCCCCTCGGTATTTGGTTGCTATGGCTCCCAGCTCCTACAGGCCCAAAACAGAGGATGAGAAACATGTTCCAGTGTGTGTGCATGTGTGTGTATATATGTGTGTGTGTGTGTGTGTGTGTGTGTGTCTTCGTTTGTTTATGAATCCCACTTTCTAAATGGTTCATGAAACATCCTGCATACTTGAGGGCTCTGCGTCCTTGCCAAGAAAGCACCATCAGTGACAGAGACAGCAATTTTCTTTTAAGTATTTGAGACGTGAAGCAGAAAAAAAACAATAAATATTTCATGCAATTAGAATAATAAATCTGGCACCAATTGGTGTCAGAGTGTTTGGGAATAGCAATAAATTAGCATTACTGCCCTCAGATTACCTGTACTTAATTTGCAGGTCTTTTTAATTGCCTGTCCATTCTTTCTAAAGGGAGCCATTTTTGCATAAAAGCCACTTTCATTGTTTCTATTGTTTTCCTTTTCTTTCCTTGCTGAGTAGGTTTCAAACATGACTCTTGCTTAACTATCATACAGTCTTCTCGTAGTTGTTGCTGCATAACACATGAAAGACCACATGGAAAACCTATAAAATGTCAAAAGAGCTCCCTCTCTTTTTTTATAAGACAAAAAAGGCAAATACCTTCTCACCACTAGGTGGCATCAGTCTGTGATTGATGTAGAAAGTCACTGTTGGTTGTAAATAACAGTGTTTTACTGAACCATGATTCTCAAGTGATCATCACAAAAGGAAAGGAGAATAAATGTCCTTTTACAAAACAATGTGTGTCGAAAAGTGGGAATTACCGATAATTCACTTGAACAAGAGGAATTTGTCACAACTATTTCCAACACATATGAATAATACAGCACACAAATGGTAGGCAACATTTATAAAGGCCAGTGTTTTACCAAGTACTATAACTCAAGTGCTAGACTGTACTTAAGTATTTCCATTTTCTTTATGCATCTACTTCACTATATTTCAGTGGAAAACTTTGTACTTTTGACTCCACACAACTGCACTCAGAGGATCAACATTTTATATATGAGGCTAATTGCATAAATAGATTTAGACAGGCATCAGCAACATTACAACATTGCAACAATGCAACATTATAACACTGGTTATATAAAGATGCACCATTAATAATTAACAACAACATGACACTCACACTAGGGCCATTCTGGTTCTTAGCAGGAATGCTTTCATTTTTGATATCTAAATATAGTTTTGCTGCTAATACTTAAGAAAAACACTTTACTGTAGATGATCTTGATGTTTCTGACACAAACTTGAGGCTCTTTGTCAGCAAACAGCTTTTCTGTGCACTTCTGCCTCTTGTTGACCTTTTAAAAAAAGTGATTCAAAAATTAAATCTAATATAGTTACTTTATCTATGCAAATACCTAAAACACGTGCTATCCTGCACTGAGATCTGAATGCAAAAAGTATCCAGAATGTTGTTCAAACATTTGGTATGTACTTCAAAGTATGTCATGTACCAAATAGTGCTGTGTTGCTGGCCTGATTCTTACTTATCACTTGTGTTGCATATCTTCCCTTCTTATCTTACATATCTTATTTCCTGCTGCACTGCATTCCTACATGATGTCTAATGAGGCAGAAATGTCACAATGCGTATCAGCAGCATGAGTATTATGCTGTGTAAGGTCTCTGTCATCATGTATGCACTTTCACCGAAGGTTGTGTAAAATAAAAAGCTCGACATTTTGGTTAATATGCCTGTGGGTTTTCTGGTTTTTGTGCCAAGAGTTAGATAAGAGGATTGATGCCCCGCTCACATGTAATAAATGTACTGTTAGCTTAGCTTGGCACAAACACCGGAATCAAATACAATAACAACTCACTGTCTAAACATAGCCAAAAATGTATGTGTTTCTTATTTAACCTGTATAAAACTTTAAATCAAACATGACAGTTCAGTGTTTTTGGGCTTTGACTAACTTCCAATAACTTCCTGGAGTCTTTGTTGGCTGCTAGTTTGTCACATCCAAGAAAGAGCCTGACACACAACACCCCCATAAAATGACAAACTATTCATTTATAGGCTTTGACTTTAAATGCAGCCAAATATGAAACTTATTCAACTTGTTGCACCAAGCTGCCGTACTTGAAGAGCTGGGAGTGAGAGCATGTTGACGTGCACATCCCTGATGAATGAGTGCGCAAGAGTTAAAATAAATAGTAAGACACATATAAACACCCACTTTTTGTGTGTCAGTGTGAAAAGGTTAAATTCCCCAAACACACACACACATCCTGTTACGCCTCCGTTGGTCACAGGCCTGGAATTCTTGGAAAAATATGATAGGTGGAATTCCCACGCTTTGGGCATCCTCTCTTCAGATTTTTGGCACTCCATAAGGATGGGCAGCTTTCCAGTTCGTGTTCCTGCTGGGCCACCGATGGTCTGAGGGTTTACAGAGAGGTGAAGCCTGCACGATTTCCAGTCAGGACCCATCACTCTTTGTTCATTCTATTGTTGTGGGCAGGAAACTGCGAGAAGCCCTTCATTATCTTGGTACACGGCTTCAGAGCAGAAAAAGTTACCTCTTTGAACCACTGAGTAATAACACCATACGGCACTGGAAGAGATTCTGGAAGGTGTTTTAAATATAGCTAAAGATTTATTTGTGCAGATTTGCAAATTATACTCATTTGAATATTCAAAGGTTATAATTGCAAGCGGACTATTGTAGCCTGAGCTAGACAGTCTGTCTGCCTTTTGACCTCTAAGTAAGTTTTTTTTTAAAATGCAGATATGTTAACTGTTCCTTGTGTGTTTTTGATGCCATTCTAGTCATAGATTCGCAAAGCTGGATATGCATTTATATTTTGCAAATTAAAAACAGGTTCAATTAGAGAGAATTTTCCTTTAGAGAAAAGGTCTGAAAGATAATAAATGTATACCTTGCATTACAAGTTGCTGGCGTATAAAAATATTTTGTTTTCTATACCCTCAGTGTGGGTTTTATGAGGAATGGTTGATCAAAAGATGCTTTATACTTTGTCTCATTGTGGGGCCTCGAAAAATCACTGAGTCTTATAACTGGAGACTATGAAATGCCATTGGGAAGAAAAAGCATGTAAGAGTAAGTCCATTCTTGATTTAAAGCTCTGCTTTAGCCATCTATTTGCCTTTTTTTAAGAGCACACCATGTGAAATTACTTTTCTGTGACTCACTTATTTTTCCAAATGTTGTCTGTCTCTTGTCTCATCTCACTGTGTGTAACCTTATTTCACTTGCTGACTTGGGTTAGAATGCACGGATTTGATTGGCCGAGTAGCAGGGGCGTGAGATGATGTACAATGAATGCAATTTGTCAGGTACAGGTTCAGCCCTGGACAGCTGTTCCCCTTTTATTGATATTGGGGGAATAAAGAAGGATGGCAAGTTGACAAAGGGGATGCATTTTGGTTAAAAAAGGGAATGCATCATCCTCATATTGTTGCCCATAGAAGGGTCAACTGCAAAAACCTATTAACAAACTTTGCAATTCTCCTGCATGTATTTCAACTTTATGCTACTCATATTTCTTTTCCATTACATTGCAGTGTCAAATATTTTACATTTTAGTCATTATAGACTTCAGTTGCTAGTTACTCAGCAGATAAGATAACATTGCAGATAATTATCAACAACAAAACATCATTGTTTTAATTCAAACTAACAGCATTTAAAGTAATTAAGTTCACATTCTTTCCTGAACAATAGTAATCCAAAGCCAATGTAAATATAAATGTAACACTCAGAGAACAGGCCGTTTTGCAAGGTGAGAGATAACATATTTAAGATTGCAACCTGTGTTCCCTTCATAACATTTTGCCTTAGTAAGATAGTCCAGTTCCAACATTCCTGTGTTACATAAGAGTCAATAAGGCCTGAGTTCTTATTTGTGTTCCTGATTTCACTGAAGTATATCAGAACATACTGCTAGCTGGGGGTGAACACACTGCCAACACACACAAGCACACACACACACACCACCACCAACACACCACCACCAACACAGCTGTGTCACATGCTTCTTCCATTCTGCCAAGAAACATTTACTCTCTTCTCTCTACTGACAATGAAGTTTCCACTTTTAGTAAAATGTGAAGGTCAGTTGTTTTCCTTCCTGGTTTGAGTGATATTCAGTCTGTAACCTGATACGGGGCTTAAGGTCAAAAACAATGACTACTTTGCTGGGCTTTACAATTTATAGCTGTCTTTTCTTTTTCACCACGCTGGCAAGAACTATCGCACTGAATAAAAGCAGCACAATAGGATAAATCTGACAACACGGTGGCTTTGCAGTATCTAGCTATCCGTCTAGACATCTCCCTAATTTGAAGTGGTTTAAAACAATTTATTACAACTCATGAGGTCACTGTCTGTGGTTGCCTTTTGTCTCTGCCTTCCCCTTGCTGTTTAGTAACATGGTCAGCTCTGAAGACAAACATCTAAACCTCTGTTAAGAAAACTCCTCCAACTCTCTCTGTTTCAGTGCGTGTCCCCTGAGGAGGCCAGATAATGATACGCTGGCAGGGCAGATTGCAGGGTTGCCATCGGTCTGGAACTGTAAACACAGCAGAGAAGGCTCGTTAGGACATTCCAGAAAGGTCCTCAACTGGGAATTCTTGGAAGAGCCGCTTGTGTGTTTGCATTCTTCCTCTGGTACAGCAGTGCTAACAGCGCCTCCTGTGATCACTGCCCTGTCCCGAGTGAGAATTATATGAGGATAAATGAAGGCCAACAGATGTTGAACATTCCTCTGCAAACTGTGAACTGGATAGTGGTGATGCAGGTGCCGCTAATCATTTCACTATATGTGCTGTTTGTCCCTTTTCCCACTGAAAATCGGATTTGTTTGATGTTATAGAAAATTAAGCCTAAAAGTTTCTTCAAACAAAGTATTTACTGAACTTTTGGACAGCTCTCACAACTAAGAATCATGGTACGTTGCTAAAAGGTACACCATTGTTTAGCTTTTAGCTAACATGCTAAGCTTTACTGCAGCAGTATAAGTGAATAAGAGTCATAAAGTCACCAATGTCACACAGAAATGTGAGCTTTAGAGCAATGTGTTCTTAAAACGAATTACAAGCTAACGTTAGCCAACATAAGTTGCCAATACCAGACCATGTAAACTGTAGCATTAGCAGCTTTGGCCACAGACAGTAGATTAAATAGTGGACTGAGCTAAGAATATTCTTAATTATGTCTTGTTGGTGTATAATTAAATGAAAATAAGTATTGTGTTTGAACATTGTATTGTTGTGTTGTTATATCTGACACTAAGCCCATAATTTCTACAGAGAGTGCAGTAGGTTCTTCTTAACATTGTGAAGGGGAAGATGGGGCAAGAATTATTCAGTTGGTCTGTAACCTCACCACTAAATGCCATGAAAAAATATGTGATCTTTAAGTCCAAATACACTTTTTAATGCAAAACTCCTGGTATCAAAAACATTATGCAGTGAATTTGACTGTAAAAAAGTTTTGATCAAAAATTAAATCAAGCAGGTAATGTCTATTTAATTTTTTCCTACAGCAATTGTTTTACATGGCTGCATCAGGATGAACCGCACTGCACACCCAGGTCTCTGACAACTCAGTATAAGATGCATTTGAAAACTGTAATGTCAAGATAATTTCCTCACATTGAAGTGATATGCTCTGGGTTATGGAAGCAAATATGGACCATAATTCAAATTAAAAAGCATTAACAGAAATGCTTTTTCATTTTCAGATCAAAGCTGCTTTTTTTGACTCATAAATAAAATTAATAATCAATCATCCAAACTGCATTTTCATTTTCTTCTTCAAGA
>JAPZDY010000004.1:12087499-12105073 GCA_029783645.1 Ctenochaetus hawaiiensis | reverse complement strand
AAGTTTAGTCAAGTATATGAGTGCCTTGTGAGTGTACAGAGTTTGATGTCTTAGTGTGTAATATTGCACAATACAATCATGGGCTGTTGCACAATCTCATTTATTAAACACCATTATTGCACAATATCAGCATTGTGGTTGTGGGAGTGCAAATACTTGAGTAGTGATGAAGTAAAATGGCACGGAGTAGATGTTTGCAGATCATGTTTCACCTGCAGATTAAATAAGAACTTCCTTATTAAAAAATAATTTAGGAATAAGCTACGCTATTGAAAATTCATCTATACTGCATGCCAGAATGTGATAAAACTGCATACCGCAACATTCTTATTAGAGTTATTATTTATTTTAGATGTGAAGGCTGAAATTAACCTCCGATAAATTTCCATCCCTCTATCATGTCCCAACCCCCTCCAGCCTGCATGTTCATCACTTACCTGCTCACCCCCTCTTCTCACCTTTGACTGAACCCTCGCACACCCCCATCAGGACCCCCCACTAACCATCCAAGCCCACATTCCCCTCATTACTTCTGGACCATGGAAATCCCCTGGTACATTTTCAGAGCTGCTGAGCACCGTATACAGACACAGAGCCCTCTCTCTCTCTCCCTCGATCTCTTTCCACCATGCCGCCGGCCAAAGCCAGCCATCAGATCACATGCTATGTGCAGCCTCAGCAACAGAGGAGCACAGCTATTTGCTGGGGGCACACATGCTGGGGCCCGAATGAATGACTGGCATTCTTGTGACCTCCCAGGATGGCAGCAGACCCCTGGGATGGAGGGCTGTTTTAGGACAGGGTGTCATAGCTTGTTGCTGTGTCATTCGTCTGTGGTACAGGCATGTTGTCTCCGGGGCAGAAGGCTGCAAAATATTTTCACACCTCTAAAGGGCAGCTTTATAAAGGGCCTCAGAGTTTCACTTCAGTGGTGCTCAGTGTGGTGCAGTTTTGCCCTGAAGATGGGGATGACTGAGACTCCTTATTGTGGTTTAAGACCAGTTTTTCTATTCTGGGAGACTGATAAATGTGGGCTATTAGCTACAGCTAAGTCTTAATTTCTTGTATAATATATGACCCTCTATAAAATTGAAAATGTTTGTTTGTTGTCTAGGCTCTAGCTCCAGGCAAAGAGCTTTTAGTTATACAACTTTATGACTTGTTTTCCAGCTTGACACTTGACCTGTCAAGATTCCTGTCACATACCAGAAATACAGTTGACTTACGCAAAACATGTGTGCAGTTCTGTGTTAACCTAAAGAGAAGTGAAAGAGGAGAGGCAGGAGAAACAAGGAGATGGGAAGAAAATGGAAAAGGGAACATCATTACACTGACACTCAGCTATTTGCCCTCAGTGCTGTATGAGTAATACGTCTGAGAGCAGAGGCCAAATATTCAGAGTGTTTGGAGGCAAAAAGAAACAGTAAAGTTGCCATGGGGATGTCAACATCTAAATCTCATGTGTTAAGGATGCAACATTTAAGCGTTTTATTAGCCAACAGCATAAAATTCCCATAAAATCCATTTTGAATTGGGTTGTTTGTGAATACCTGAAGTATTACCACACCAGGTTGAGTTGGGAAATTTTTGCCTCACATACCAATTTATATTCTTTATTTTGCCAGGCATTTCTGTTGTATATCTGTTCCTCTTCACTACCTTGCCCCTCCCTGTTGCACAGTGGACTATTTGCCAAAACTACAGACTGCAGTGTGGTGTGTTGGTTAATGTTACGGTCATTTGCTTGCCAACAGAGGTCAATAAAAATTTCTGCAGCAGTGTATTGTGAAAGCTTCCAGTCAAATGGAGCACATCTCACTTTATCCCTCCCTAAACTTTTGATGGTTGTAATGTAGAGTTTTTCATGGCAAAGAACAATACACAAGAAGACTTCTCAGATATCATGACTGAGGAGAAAAATGTGGATTTTCCAGTTCTGCAGACAGACGTGGTTGGGTACATGTGGTCTCTTTGAAAACACACCTGAATATCACCTGAATATCAATAGAAGCGAATCAAAAAATTCACATGTGTATATGTTATTATGAAATTTATAACCAAAAGGCATCAAGGTTGCTGTAATTAACTTTTCTATAGATCAAAAAACATGAAACAGACTCACACCTGTGCAGCCCCGCAGGAATGAATACTAACAACTAGATATGAGTTGGAATCATTGCAATTCTGGTTTTCTCCTCTCTGAGTAAATGGGTTAATTGAATAGGTTTTTGCTTAGCTTTTGCTTGCTTGATCTCTTGCCAAAAGGTATGTGAGAAGATTGATACCACTCTTATATGTGTATCATAAAAATGCAGCTTTGAACCAGACAATAGCCTAGCAAAAAGAATGGACACAGAGGGAAACAGCTAGCATACTTGTGTCCAAACTGTGTATCAGCCTCTCTAAAGCCGGCAAATAAAAACAGTGCATCTAAGTGTTAAAATGACACGTTGTGGTTTTACTTTGGGCTTATACACTGTTCTGTTTACAATCATTATGTTAGGCTAAGCTAACTAGCTGCTGGCTATGGCTTCAACCATAAACATGAAAATGGTATCAATCATCTTGTCGTACTCTTAGCAAAAAAAGTGAATAGTCCCATTATCCAAAATGTCAAACTCTCCCTTCAAGGTTTTGCACACCTTGTACACTGGCTTTGATTTCTTTCATCTCCTTTCAATCAGCTGTGCAAGTCAATACAACAACACCTGCCCAGGCTATGACTGCACCTCACATCTGTTTTGTCATCTTTGCACACTCCACAGATTCATCTCTTCTGACTCATGTCTGAAGTCTGTAAACGTCTGGAAATTCCCTTGTATGAAGCGCGACTTGCTGCGACATGCAGCCATTTCTCTACTCTTCCCTTTAAATAATAAAAAAAAACAGTTGTCTATTTAATTTCTGCTTTGCTCCTCGGGCATAAGAGTTGTAAGGCGTAACAGCAGATTAGCTTACACTTGCCTGCTTGCCTCAACATAATTTCATCAGACATCACAATCCAAGCTGTTGCGAAAATCGAATACATGGGAAGCTTGTTGTCAGTGGTTTCCTGAGAACAGGATACCACTTGAGTGCAACGCACCTTGCCCCTCTATTGTCTACTGTGTGAATGAGGAAGCCGTGCATGGACGTGAGAGCCAAGAAGAGGAATCCATCCCGCTTCTTCCAACACTATCAGTTGCATTCCTCACCAATCCTGCCATATCAGATGACCTTGTCTGCTATTCTGTGTCATTCTTTCCCACACAGTCCAACATCCTGTTCTATCCAGTCCCTTAAACTCCATCTCAAGCCAGATATTGACACCATCCTCTCTGATAATCCATGAGTCCAAAGCTATCTTTAAACTTTTGGATAAAGAGGTATAAAAAGAGAGAGGAAGAGTCAAATATGCAGTTGTTTTGTCTTCAGTTTAACACAAATCTCTCCTTTATTTAATCTCCTGTTTAAGCTATGATATGTGAAACAGCATCTAGCTTGTAATGCGTCCTGAGAAATGAGCTATAAGCTAATTTTAGACCAACCTAGAGTAATATGCAACAAAAAATAGATAGAGTCATTTATTACAAGCCTGTTCAGTAGTTGTTTCCAGAGTTTGGTCTATAACTTTCTTTAGCTCATACTAAACCTTTTCCAGTATGCTAATTTTCATTATTTGCTCATGTTTCACTACGTAGTACGTACTTTCCATGTAACTGGGTCAGGGCAGCTGCTCCCAGCCTCAGACTTTTTTTGCCAGAAGGTAAATTAACCTGCCATTCACTGAAGACTTTACAGGTTTACTGTGCAAACACTGAATCTACGTCTGAAACAAAATCCAGACAACTGGTGGGCGCTGTCTTCAGCTCATACTTTAATGATGCTGTAAGCAAGTGTTTTTGAAATATTGTGAGCAAAATTGTAGAGCACAGACATAAATACTGTTTGAAAAGTCAGATTTTTAATACTGTTGGAGTTGAGGAGCTGTGTCAAAAAGAGCTTAAGTTTTTTTTCTTTGCTGTAAGCTTATTATAGAGGTATGTACTGTATTTCATGCTGGCATTTTACATGTAGTGGGAATTATTTGTGTTGTTGCTCGATTCTGTTGTCAACAATATAAGTCTTTTTAATTAAAGCTTTTCCTGAAATAAACTTCAACAGCTTGACTTTAGTATTGTTAATCTAAAGAACAATACTGTAAGAAAAACTGAAATCATAAAGGAAAAATATGGTTAGTATCTAGTTGTGTTCAGTTTTATTAACATAGTTTGCTGATGTAATATTATACTTTTGAGATGTTTAGTTGGATTTGTAGTATATGCATGCAGATTCTGCCAGTGTGTTTTCCATGAAATAATTCATTTTTACTATACACCTATTCCTAAGTTCTGACCTTTTTTTGAAAAAAAAAAAATTGCTCACCTACATAGTGTATTACAGTAGCCTTTTCTACACCGTCAGCATTTTCACCAAAATATCAAAAAAAAATCTCTCAAGTTCATAATAATGAATGGAGCACTAGATAATGTTGGATAATCTTCCAAATTTATGCACATTCACCAATATTATCTGCATTAGATACCAAACAATGGAGTTTGTCTCTTAAACCACGACATAAAACTGCAATAGACATAAAATGTGTGTGTGTTATCTTATTATTCTGTTTTACTACTGTTTACTTTCTTTAAACTTGATACTGAAGGAAAAATGATAAATTTGATATCAATAAAGTTGCATTAAGTAGATCAAAGGGTTGATTTACAATGACAGAAATAGTAGTTTGTACCTTTAAGGGCCCCCCCACTGTTAACGCACACACACACACATTTTGTCTTCCTGCCTCCCTTCCTTTGACAAAGTCATTTTTATACTGAATTTAACACACGGCTCAGATGAGTAAATTTAGAGTCAGACTGTTTCCAAATGTGTAACTGGTAGTTTGTCCACTCTCACTGTTGCCTCGTTTGTGCTCATGTTTCCACCAAAACCTCAAAAGCAATATGATTTTACTGTGTAGAGCAACAACACAATTAAGTTTTATTTTGCAGGGTGTCCTCAAATATTCCTCAGTGCCATTCTTCTTTGCACAAACAAGGAATAACTCATGAAATTCAAAGTTTTGTCTGCTTTGAGGCCTCAGACAGTCAGGATTTTTGTGGCATGCTGTTTTAGATGTTCATCTCTGGTAATGACTTTCTGAAAGCGTCCATAATTTTCAAAGGGTCAGCCCTACATTCCTTTGGAAGTTCACAGGAAGTGTGGTACAATGGAGGACAAAATGGCCAGAGGCGTTGTCCACCAACAGAGACACACACACACATACTCACACACACTCACATACTCACACACACACACACACACAGGGAGGGAGTAGAGGAAGTCGTGAGGTGGTGTTAAATGACATGACCAGACTTTTAAAAAGGTGGAGACTGTGCTGCTTCACAGTGTGGATCTGAAATGCAAACATGTTCCACTTTGCTGACCAGTCGCCTCACTGTGAGTGCCGCCCACAGAGACGCAGTGTCTGCATGTTTTTTAAAAAAAGAGACCGTTTAAGAATATACAGCATCTGAGACATGACGGGAATCTGTGTGCGTGCGTGTGTGTGTGTGTGCTTAATTAAGGATGGGGGAAGAGCCAGACAGATGATTGAGGACACATACCATCACAACAGCTCAATACAAACTCACTGGGCCAATAGATTTTTAGGTCTAATGAGGGAATCAGCCTAAGGCCGGCGGCCAAATACTGTACAACAATCAATCATGGTGGCCTGTTGTGCTTTGATTGTGCCCATTTCTTTACCGATTCGGTGAGAGACTGCATGTGTTTTTACTGTTACATTCGCCTGGAGGTAAAATGTGGATTATGCAGAAGCAAGATAGCATCTGTAACCCTTCCTGTCCCTGTCTTTCTCTTCCTCTGTGCACTGCCCACAGACATGATTGGCCTGTTATGACTGAAATATCTGCTATTTAAAGTGCCCATAATAAAGTCAGAGTCTGACTAAAGTCCTCAATGCAGTAGCAGTTAGGTCTCGGCAGGTAATAAATACCTCTGTTTTATCTTTGGCTTGTAGAGAAATAAAACCTGTCATAAGGTGGGAAGTTTAAATGAATGTGTCAAAAAAGTGTCAATCATCTGGATAAGAAGCAGATGGAAACTGAACTGTATTATTGATTAAATGACCTGATATGTGGATGGAAGGAGGGTTAAATGGATGCCTGTGTGCATATTCATCCATACAACCTCCGAGTGTATGAACCTGTAAATCAGCAGGAGCAGTGGTGATGTGTGGCATTCTCCAGGCTCTGTTCTGCACCATGTAGTGTGATGTTGGGCACAAAGAGTCACTGTGTTTGTAGTAACGGGCATACACAGACCTCAGATTCCAGGGGGCAGCTGCCACACACACACCACACAGACATTTAAAGCATGCACAGTCTTAAAGCACTTGCAAAGACAAGAGTTTTTGCTTATCCACAGTGTGCTGCAGTAAATGCTAATAACTTAAATTCCTCTCCAGAATTACACATTAAAGATACTTAAAAACAATTATAGAAGTCATTTTTGGACAGTAAGGAAGTACGACTACTCCAGATATGCACATAAATACAATTTTGAGATACTTTACTTGGGTTGTTCCATGTTATGCCATGTTATGCCTCATAACACATCAACTCCACCACTTCTCGGGGAGAAATGTTGAAGTTTTCACTTCATTTTATTACTTTAAGCCATGACTTTAAAACATGTAAAATAGTGTCAAAACAACCAAGAATTTGTAGAATAGATAAAATATCTGTAACTTGACCAACTAAAAGAGTAAAGAATTGCTTGAGTTAAATTTACTAATTTTTAATTGTGAGTAATAACTTTGGAGACTGATATATTCAAATTAATTATTTCAGCTGAAAATGCAAAAAATAAGAAAATTTGTGTTGCCTATAGATGATCAAAGAAATAAACAGGGTTTCACATAACACCAAACTAATAATTTCATCAACACATACAACTAAAACATAAATATATGAAGCAGTAGACTACCAATTTATGCATTTTATAGTAGTGTACATCAACTCAAATACTGTATTTGAATACAATTTTGAGATAATTGTACTTTAGATCTGCATTTCCCTTTTTGTTACTCTATACTTAATCTCTATCATATTTTAAAGGGAAGCTTATGCACTGTTTAGCTTATTTCATTAAGTTTATTTTAACAACCACAGTTACTTTTTGGCTTAAAGTCATGTTTGCAAATATATGGCCAGTCCATAAAACATTCAGCCTTTAAAACATAATAATATAGAAATAATTGTAACAATTATAATTTATATATTGTACCTTCTTATACACTTAGTCTTCTTTAAGTAGATGTTAGGTACATATGTGGTACGTATGTGCTTTTACTTTAGTCAGATGTGTAGCGCAAGATTTTTTGTTTTTATTAAGTATTTTAAAACACGATAACCCAATTTAACTCCATGATCTAAATTCCTCCAACTCGGGATAAGTAAATCAGAGACACAAAAACAGTGCAAGCACCAAAGCTGCCACTGAAAACTTCTGCAAAGTCTTTTAGGAGGGAGTTTTTTTTGTGCCCAAACGCTTTTCCTCTGAGCATGAATGCATTTATTCCCAAACAAATTCACACAAAGCGCAAATTCCCTGTCCCATACTTCTTCTTAGCTCCTCATTGGTAACGACCGGCGCATTGCAGCCTCCCTCCTCCCCCTCCCGTGTGGTTTTACGCTTTTGATCCCAGAGGGACCTCGCGTTTTACATTCCTGGCATTCCGACCTCAGTCCCTCCTCGGTTACTTATTATCGCCGCCTGCTCTCTCCACAATCATTTCACAGCAAGAGAGGACCGCGGCAGCCCGTCCGGGGGGAGGAAGATGAGACACGTTTGACTCGCAAAAAACTCACGGAAAACATTGGAATAACGCTGAATTTTAACAACGAAGTCGAGAACAACGTTTCGTTATGATGAGCGCGTGAACTGGTAAGAAGAGCGACTTTTTTTTCTGCCTTTAGCGCAACAGGAAAACGAACACAAAGATACACAAAGTCGCTACGTTGTAACTTCTGGTTGAAACTTTTGATATTTTACAGTGTTTAAGAGAGAATTAGGGGAGTTTACCGAGTTTTAAACACGGTATATGCTCCAAAAGACCGAAAATGAAGTTATTTTACAATGCGGTTTTGTGCGCTTTTGCTCCCCCGTGAGATTGGAATTTTTGGCGCATGCATTTTTTTAGCCTGCTGTGGAAAATGTCTCCACATCTCTGTGTTGTCGCTGTTGTTAAAGTAGACTCGAGGCAACATTATTCTCATACAATAATCGGGATAATACATTACTCAGAACTTCAAATAATTTTATTTAAAAGCAAATATGTTTGAATGATATCAAACTCTGTGTAGCAAGTGTTGTTGCACGGGTCTACATACTTCAGCCATGTTCTTCTGCATGTGTTTGTACTGGAAGTATGTTAAATGTTTTAACTATCATTTGTCTTGTGTATATATATATATATTTAACCTCGATTAATTGTCCTTCATTATCTCATTCTGTTCTTTTCCAGGTTCACAGCTGATTTATTTAAATATTTTCAAAATAAGAAAGAGCTCCGTTGATTTTTAGAGAAGATACCAACGTACACAAAACATTATGTCGTCCACTGAAGAGCCGTCTGGCACGGTCCTGCACCGGCTCATCCAGGAGCAGCTCCGTTATGGAAACCCCACTGACACACGCACCTTATTAGCCATCCAGCAGCAGGCCCTGCGTGGAGGCAGTGGAAGCAACAGTGGACCCAGCAGTGGAGGCGAGATGGGCAGGAGCCCACGATCCTCTTTGGAGAGTCTCACCCAGGAGGAGCCTCCACTTCCTCAGCTCTCTGCGAGGCAGGAGCCTCAGGGACAGGAGCACCAGGGGGATTACCACCACTCAGAAAGTGGCTACCAGCTCTACCAGCTGCACGGGGAAGAGCTGCCGACTTATGAGCAGGCCAAGGCCCATTCTCAGTATCTGGCTTCTCACTGGGCCCCTACTGGCCCCATCAGGCAGCTCCATGAGGGGACGCTCCTGCATGAGGGAGCCTTCCACGAAGAGTCAGATCTGATGGAGCTGAAGTGCAGCCATGTGCGATCCCTCAGTGAGCAGCGCATGCAGATATCTCTGGAGAGGAATGATGCAGCTGCAAAAGCAGAGGCCATCAAGACCACCTCTCATAGCTACCCTGAGCTTCCTTACTACACACAGCAAGGCCATCAGAGTGCGGGCCAGAGCCTGGACAAGCGCAGCCCACCTCCAGAGTACTCAGCCCCCATCCAGGGCCAAGGATTTATCCCCCAGCAGGTCCAGGAGCAGATGCAGGCACAGCAGCACAGGTACAAAGACAGTCTTGGAGGGCATGATCATGTGTGCATATGATAAAAACTACTTAGACATTACATCATACTATGTGGTGTGCTTTTTGTACAAGAGCCAGGCTGGTAGCCTAATAATCTTCCAGGACTCATCATTGTGTTTCACCTGCGCAAACACATACTTATCAGTATGAGTCACAGCCGTAGCCTGCGTACCGCCTCACATTACCTTCTTGGAATACCTACAGGGAAACAAGTCCAGCCCTGTAGGCGTTTGTGATGCCTGGCATACTAGAACAGGATAGTTTCACATGCTTGTGTTGCCTCAGATGATTTTTACTAAACTATGTTCCTCATTTAGACTTTTACATTCTTCAGTCGCTGGAGTCAGCTTGTCTGCTTGCTGATAGTCAGGAATAGAGTGATATTTGAGATTCCTCATACTTTGAACTGTAGCTTGCTGTCCCAAACCTTTTGATTCAGCCGATTCAGATGTGTAACTAATGAGTGATATGAGTTTGTTTTTACTAAGCAATGTCTCATCTCATAGGTATGTCCGGTCAAGTCAGTCAGCAGAAGTCCCCTGCTACACATTCACCAGTCTGCCACCTGCTGGCTTGGAGGAGCCAAACCAGGTTGAGCTGCTGCTCATGGAGAATGAGAGACTGAGGCAAGAGCTGGAAGCACACAGGGAGAAGACCGGCCGCATTCAGAAGGTAAGAGGAGGAAAATGATGTTATTATGCAGTTTACACTCCTCACAGGTCTTCTTTAAGGAGTATAAGTACACAAACTCAAGCTAGACTGGAAAATTTACATTTCACTAGGGTTTTTTTTTCGCAACATCTTCAACTCAGTTTTCATTTAAAAGGTCGTCTTTAAATCTAGGATTAAAATTGTCTGGATTTAGAGAGAAAGCCAGACAACATCCTCCATCCCAGCCACCTGTCCGCGAAACGTAACCCCAGTTAACAGTTGTCTCCCCGACATCCAACTCCAGACACACTCCCTCATCTGGACTGGACAGATGAGATCAGCAGCTGTTACCTTCCATACCACAGAGGCACAAACAGAGGTCACAGCCTGCTGCTGTGTTTACACACTCCTTTCATTGTGGAACTGACCTGGTGCAGGCCACAGAGAGTGTGTGTGTGTGTGTGTGTGTGTGTGTGTGTGCATGCGTGCTTTAGTTCCAGAGCAGCCATAGATTTTCAGAGTAATCTAGGCCTTGTCGGACAGCAGTCGATCGGGTTGTGACCCGCACACACAGCTGATGGGGGTGGGGGTGGGGGGGTTCATGGCAGGTGGTGAGCTTCTGTGTAAAAAGTGAAAGGTCTCTTTTGTTTTTTCACCAAACAGCACATTTTCCATGTTTTCACTTTTAACCTCAATGTGTTTCCAATCCTTTTTTTTTTTTGGCCCTTCATGATTGACTGTCAACCAAACAAACCTAAAAATACGATCATTTTTCTTGTTCAACATGGTCAAAACAGCTTCAAAGACATTTGACACCTCAGCCAATCTGTGTAAAATTTACTCGCTCTCTGCTGGAGTTATGTCACATGGCCCTCGCCTTGTCTCAGCCTTAAAGAATGATAATTGCCAGGGTTGGAAAGTTTTCTCCGTCAGGCCGCAGCCCTGGGTAAACATGCCTGTGTGACTGCTATAATGGTGGGTTTCTCTTTGCCGTTTCCACAACCCAGGCACAGGCATGCACACCTTCCCTCCACTGGCAGCCTTCCCAGACCTCTGTGTGTGTGTGTGTGTCTGTGTGTGTGTCTGTGTGTGTGTACGTGAGTCTAAATTGTGCTGTGTGGTGTGTTGTGTAAATGTGCGCTCTTGTGCGCTCACACACCTGGAACTAGAGCTATCAGCCCTCAGGAATGTAGATATAAATCAGTCTCACAGGGAGTGGTGCGGACTTGAATTCCTTCTCACAATTATACCACGAACACACGCATACACACACACACACACACAAACAGACATTGAGTGTACTGTATACACAGATTTACATATGTGCCAATATGTATACTGCAACAACATGAATCAACATTCCAGCTCCTCCCTGGCATTTGAAGTAGGTTAACCAAAAATTCCTCTTTTCTCCTCTCTCTCTGTACTCCTTTCTTCCTCTCCTTCATATCCTCTCTTCTATTCTTCCTTTTCTTCCTATTTTCAGTTGGAGCAGGAGATCCAGCGCATTTCTGAGGCCTATGAGACGCTGATGCAGGGCAGCAGTAAGAGAGAAAACCTGGAGCAGACACTGAGGAGGAGGCTAGTTGCTGAGATCAGGAGGCTGCAGGATTTTAACAGAGACCTTAGAGGTATGTCTGCTGCTAAAAGACACATACGCCACATGGAAGAACTCTACTAGAATTTACACAGTTTGAATAAAACTGAAAACTTTGCTGTATTACAGAAAACCTGGAAAACGCAAGAACACATGTCGCAAAAGAAGTAGAGGCAGCTGACCATAACCAGAACATCATGGCCAAACTGCTTGAACAAAGTAAGTACGCCATTTTGTTTGGTTCGACTCCTCTCGCCAGCTCTCCTCTGCATCTTCCTTTGTAATCAACATGCTTGATTGGATTGGATTGGATTGTAGCATAGCATGGGGCCCTTTTTGTAACTAAGGGCATCCTGCACGCAGGAATTTCACTTGCGTAACCTCAGTTCATTTGGTAAGAAGGCTTAATAAAAGGGAATTCAATCCGCGCACCTCTCTACAAAGGGGGAACGGACAGGGCTCTAAATCACAGAGCAGCAGTGGAAGTGGTAGAAATGAGCTTCCCCCACCTGTTGTTAGTGAGATTTATGTTGTCTGTTTGAGGAACTGGACTCAAGCGGAGTGCCAGTGTTTGTATGGCCTTGATGAGGAATGCTCTGTGCTATGTGGGTCAAAGGGATAGGGCCGCTTTCTCCCCCCTTCCTCTCCTCAGCATTCCAGGAGTGCTTCACTAAATGAGGAACATTAAGCACCATGTTGCAACCCTTTCTTTATTGAGAAAGAACCTCATGCAGACTTGTAATTGTTTAATATTCCATCTCATAGCACTTGTGTCCTGCTTTCAACCCAAACTGCCATTAAGATCATTCGATTAACCCGGACACCTTTACTTTTCCTGTGTTTCAGATGAGGAGCAGAACTTCGAGCGGGAGCGCATAGAGCGCGAGCTTCAGCGATTGCGAACCACGGCGGAAGAGCAGAGCGTCAGGGCGAAGCGGCTCGAGGAGGCCCTGGAGGCAGCACGTGGACGAGGTCGCCAGCTTGAGGAGGAGTTGAGGAGGAAGAGGGCTTATGTGGAGAAGGTGGAGAGGCTTCAGAGCGCACTGGCTCAGTTACAGTCCACCTGTGAGAAGAGGGAGAGCCTGGAGATGAAGCTGAGGACGCGACTAGAGCAAGAGCTGAGGAGTCTGAGAGCCCAGCAGGTAAATATCCTGACTAAGGAAAACCAGAAAACTTAATGCTACCACAATATATTGTTTTGATAGTATTTCTCATTGTTGGTTTCATTTCCCTCCACCACAGAGGCAGTCCCAGCCGCCAGGAGTGACCATGAGCTCCCTCCAAGAGCGCCTGCGGGAGCGCGAGGAGCGAATCCTGGCCCTTGAGGCCGACATGGTGCGCTGGGAGCAGAAGTACCTGGAAGAAAGCACCATGAGGCAGTTTGCGATGGAGGTGGCTGCCACTGCTGCTGCCCAGAGGTAAAGATCAGTGAGGCTTGACATTTCCTGGGACATCTTATGTACAGATGTTTTTCCAGCTCAGTTGACTTTGCATTAAGCCCAGAACAATGTGTTTTCCTTTGCAGAGACACCACCATCATTAACCACTCGCCCTGCCACTCCTCTAACAACAGCTTCAACGAGGACCTGCCAGTTGCCGACTACAGGAATCAGGAAATGGAAAACAGGTGCATATTTTTAAACACTTCAGCTGTCAAAGAGTTATCCTTACACATCTGTCAAATTTTCCATCAGCTTATCTGCCTGCTGACATGTTTTTATTTTCTGTTTTCTATCAGGATCCGTGCTCTGTATGCACAGATCTTGGAAAAAGATGCTGTGATCAAGATCCTCAACCAGCGGCTGCACCAGGATCAGGGGCGAAAGGATGAGCAGAGCCCCCGTGCAAACCTCTTGAACGCAGCAGGGGCATCTCTCCGATCCGCCTCCTCCACTCCCTCCATCAGCACCACCAACAGCACCACAAAGTCTAGAGGTGAGGAGCAAACTATTGTTCTTTTTGGTTATTAATTTGGGTTGTACAGCAGCTCCTGCATTTCGTACATTAGATGTGCTGTGTATTCCATTCAAATACACCTCTCAAGTTCTAGCACAAGCTGCTGAAACATATTAACTTTCTGTGAATAAAGTTTTTGTGGTAAATGACGGTTGCAAGCAAATGAAACTGAAATTTTTTTGGGATGCTGTCTTTTAGGCAAGAGTCTTTCAGATGATCAGACGTTGCCAAAGTTCTCTGCTCAGTCTGAACCTGGAACACTAGAACGGCAGGTGGAGGGAACCAGAGCCAAAGAGGCTGCCAGCACAACTAAGCTCAACAGCGGTGAGTGATCTATCAAAAATGCATGAGCGTGTTTGTTAACAAGAGGCCAAAAAAATCCAATAATGCTTTCAGTATAAAACTAAGAGGATGAGTGATTCTGCCAGAAATGCACTCTTTTATTTTTGGACCTCGACTTCATAGATGATTACACTGACTAACCACACTGCCTGTTTAACCAGCCAATCAGACAGCATCAGTGCAGGTCATGGTTCATAATGTGGGGCCTGTGGAATGTGCATGGTTAGGAAATAATGTGGATCTGTTGACTGAGCACATTCAGCAGAGTGGTCTGTTTGACTGTGGAAAATCTCAGTTAACCTTTAGTCATTGATAGTTGAACTATATCTGGGACATTTTTTCCACTGTTTGAGCCTTTAAATATTTATATAATTACTCATCCTCTTCTTTTTTTTCTTCTTTTTCTTTCCCAGACAAGACAGCGCCTAAGAAGTTGCTATTGAACCCCTTCAGAGGTCTGGATGAGCTGGAAACAGAAGCGGTGGAAATCTTCATTTAAAGAACTGTGTGGTGGACTTTGAATGAGAGAGAGAGAGAGAAAAAAAAAACAATTTAGAGAATCTGTGAAGAGTGCAAGTCTTTTAATAGAAACCGGATTGAATAACGGAAGCAAGAATGTGGAGGAAAGAGGCTAACGCACGAAAAACAAGGACAGTTTTCACGTTTTAGAGACAGAGCTGTGCTCCGACTCCCTTACTCTCACTGAGCTCGGACAGCTGCAGGCAGTTTGTCCGGCTGGGAGAGAAAAGACGAATCTTCTGAGGTACTTGGACAGTATTGTGGATTGTATTATGGCGACATGTTCTCAGAGAGTGTATGCCAAAATATTTATATATATAATTGCTGCTTTCCCCCTTTTTATTACCCTCCTTTATCTCCTTTTCCAATCCAGTGAATTAAGAAGCTACATATTTATCTTATCTGGTTTCCACATTCCCCAAATATTAACTTAAGCTTCATGCTCCTCTAGATAAATATTCAATCGAAGGTTATCTGTGTGACCTGAATTCCCCTCTTCTCAAAAACAAAAATGTGGCGTCAATCTGAGTAACCTCATTCCCATCACATGGATCTTATCTGTGTTCAATAATTTAAGCTTATAACACATTGAGACACTGCTGATTTAAATGCTCTCACTGTCCATGTTTCTGTGGCCTCAGCAGCTGGTTCTGCAGAGGCTCACAGATGTGTGAACGGTGAGATGCATCACCTGTCAAAGACAGTTAGGTGGTTTTCTGTTTTCTCTTTTAGCCAAACTGACACGAACGTGGCTTTGTTTGTAACTTTGGGAGGGTGTTGCATCATGGTGTTGATTTCATCATCTGTTGTTTTTTTTTGATGACTTCTCAAAGTATGTTTGCATGTGTGATTTCAGTATGTGAGTGTGTTTTCCTGACATGGTGATTCTGCTGGTTCAGGTCACTACTGCGGGATAAAAGTTGAAAACTACACCGTGTTGTTTTATTTTCCTTTTTTTTTTTTTTTACTGTGAGCTTTGAACTAACAAACAGGTTAATTATTATTATTATTATTATTATATATTTTATACAGATGTTTGTATTGTTATTTTAGATCTAATAGTGCTTTGAGCAGGACGCCAAAGAGTTTATGTATGTTCGTCGTAAGTTATGTGCCGACAATCACGGTCATGTCAAGCTGTACACAACCAACCGAGTGTTGACTTCAAACAGACATTTCTGTGAACTTAATATGAAGGTTTTTACAGTTGAATTCATGCAACATTTCATAAAGCAATAAAATATTCTAATATACATCAACTGCCTCCTTGACTTGATTTGAATAGGATGGTGCTCCTGGCAGAAAATGTCACTTTTCCTGCTTGCACATGTAAAGATGATCTCAAATGTGCTTTTAAGTTATTCTGCTGCACATTGTGAGTCTTCTCCTTGTGTCACTCCTTCTTCTCTCTCTCTTTGTCACCCTATCTCCCCGCTCCTCTCCTGTCCTCTGGTTCCACCACAGAGAGGAGTGCACTTCATTAATGTATGCCAGAGCTGCATTCTTTTGGGTTCAGCTTTCCTCGGCTGGCCTGCTCTCTTGTTCTCCTCTTGCCATGAAGAGCGTGCTCGGCATAGATCACATTCTCATAGGGACATGTAACCCTGTAAGTGACAAAGACAGGTTTCTTCCAGATTAGCAGCTGTTGCCATTTGAAATTCCTGCGTGCTTTCATCCACCTTGGCTAACGTGCCGCATTCCTTAATGCTTTTATTGCCTCCTGTTTAACTCATACCCAGAGGTGTTTATGGAGTATTTCAGGACATGCCATTGGATATGAAGATGAGAGAATGAAGAGCTTTATTCTGTGGTATCTGTTTCAGGGCAGAGCTTTCTCTCTCTCAAACAAACACACCAACAGAGCCACAGATATCGACTTGTACCAGTTCAGGGCGGTTGAGCAACACTGACAATGAGACTTCACAATGCAGAAAGACAATGACCAGTGAGCGTTACGGGGTCATCAGTGTCCACTCACATGGTTCAACAGTCATCCTACTGCATGCAGTGTGGGTGTGAAATATAAAATACGGCCATGACAAAGATGATTTCACACATTTTAAGGGGAAAATGCTGAGCTGAGTGGAGCAAGAAGTAGTGAAACTGCCTTAAAGCTGCAGGAGTGGGTTTGACTATTTGATTTGGTTTGTTCAAATTAAAACATGTTTCATAAACTTCTTTACCCATTTTATTCACTAAATGTAAGTAATAAAGGACAACCTGTTAACTTACTGGTAAGTGATACCCACATTATGTATCTGAGAACAATGAAGTCCTGGACTGCAGACCATCTGCTGCTTCATTTCCAAAGTTTAGGGACCATTTGACTCAAAAGGCCACATACTTGTTACATAGAGTATGAGTATGAATGATCACTTAGACAGTAAGTAAATTTACTTAAGTACTATATCAGCGTGCAATTTAGACATATACTTCTCTGTACTGTAGAGGCAAATATTGTTCTTTTTCCTTCACTATATTTATCTGACTTACTTTTTGAGATGAAGTTATGCATATTAATCTAAGTGCCATACAAAGTCTCTGTCTTCACAGTGATGAACGACAGTAAAATATTTTTAAATCTTTATTAGTGATGAAAACAGAATAACATAATATTCTATAACAACAAAACACTTTTAAAACTACTTTTCTGCTACTTTTACTTACGATACTCTGAGTTCTTTATTATTTGTGGTGTTTTGTTTAGCATCCCTGTGTTAAAGTGTCTTTGACTAAGACATCGAATTTCACCTGCTCCAGTAGTTCTGGTTTGATTTGGCTCTGAATTCCCTGTAAAGTGAGGAAACCAAACTGTGAATGTCTCTGAAAGTACTACAGCACACATCTTTGTGTTTCTACAGTCAAAACATAATAAAACATGGACTAGAACAGTCCATTAAAGCCAGGGGGATCAAAGCTGAATATCAATGAATATCATTAACACACTAGAAAAGTACCTGCCAACTGGAATTTAAGCTCCCTTACAGTTTTATTAGTAATTTTTTTTACCCAACACAAGTCATCCATCCTTTAGTGGAGACTAAATACTGAGGAAATGGGGACGGGACTAGATAAGCTCTGCTTCTTCCGTCTTCCCTTTCGGACATGT
>JAPZDY010000004.1:12059093-12074815 GCA_029783645.1 Ctenochaetus hawaiiensis | reverse complement strand
TTCAGGGATGCGATACTATTATCTCATTACTTACATTCATAGACCTCCAAAGGAACTATCCATGTTTATGGATAGAAAGCACCAAACTTTTTCTAATTTTCATGTAAAATGTATTCTGTAGTACTTTAAGATACTTTCAATAGAAAAGTCAACCAAACGCAACTTTTGGTCTATTGTATTTAGCTTTTGTCATCATGACTTATAGTCAGCCTGGGCTGCAACTCTTTAGTGTCAATTATTTGTGTTACTTTATGTATGAAACTGCAAAGAGTCCATCTTCCAGTTCTGAAGAGTCTGAACCAACTTCATATGGTAAGAAACTTGAGATTGTCATGAGTTAATAAAAATAGAGTTGGTATTCACACAATCTTTTCTTTCCATGTAACTTATTATCTTTGAATTTAATTTGCAGCTGCCCAAGGAAGCCCAGAGCCAAGTGATAATTCAGATAATTCCATGTATGATTATGGTCAGATGCTTCAACAAGTTGAGAACATTGATATTATCAGGGACAAGTAAGTTCATGGTTTATTTCAATTGTTATTTAATAATATCAGACAAGCTTTTTTAAGCTTGAATCTCATTTTTTTCATTAATTTTTTCGAGTTGTGCTACTACAGATAAAAGGGAACTATGTTGTGAATGAAAACTGGCTCATCCCATTGTTCGCCCACAAGTGCCCGTTATGTGGTTCCAAGGTTAGGGTGAAGAAGCTCACCTACGGGGTGCTCATCATCCTGAACAAACAGTGCATTCAGTGTGAATGTAGAGACCAATGGAAAAGCCAAGTCAATGCCAGAGTCCTAACAGATGAAGATCGACACCTGACAGGAGGAATAGATGTGACTCTGGAGACCCAACAGGTGGGAATAGCAGACAGACCTCAATATGTGCTGCATAAGAGTTGAATCTCCTCTAAATATTAATCAATTGGTGACTCCTGTAAAAAAAGAAAGCTTAGTTAGCTGCTTAGTAGCTTAGTCAGTTAGTTGATAAACAGGAAAAACATTTTTTGTTGTTGTTTAAGACATTTATCAAGCAAATAGAATGAAAAAATCCTGAATTTCTTGGCTTCTTGGAGATTTTGCTCCTGCTTTTGTTTAATAACGCAGAAACACTATCATTAGATTTTTGACTTAGATAAAACAAGACATTTTAAGATTATTAGCATTTTTTACTATTTTTTGACATATCTTATACCAAATGATTTATTAATAACAAAAGATGAGTTTCAAGATGGTTTCACTGATGCAAAATAGCCATTTTTCCCATGAACAAATGCATAAAATAAAGGCAAAGACAAAACAAACGACCCCCGACCACACCACACTCACACCTGGTACGCAAAAAAAAAATTATTATCAATCCAGCCAATTAATTTTTGCTGAGTTTCCATGCTAATTTATTGGCAAAATGTTTGTAATGATGGATGTATGGCAAGAAAAGAGCCTGCAGAGCTATAAATCTGTGGATAATGAAAATGAATTTTAGCTGCAGGCCAATAAATAGATCAGACTGTACAAAATATCCTGTTCTCCCCATGTGCCTTGTTCGGCATTTTTTATTCATCCTGTAAAAACTTAAAAAATTTTGACTTAACCAATATCCCTTCTTGACATTCTTTCTTTCACAGACAGAGTCAACAGATGATTAGAGCAATACTGTCAAAGGTGTCTTGGAGTGTGTTGCTTATGATGATAAGCAGGTGAGTAATCCCATGGATGAAGAGGGGGATCAGCTAATGAAGGTGACATGATTTCAGATGAGGATTGGAGTCCAACAGATGAGGTTTTGCTGGAACATGATGAGAGAAGTGAAAGTGATGACTATGACAATCTCCCCAAACACACCCAGCTCTGCGCAGACTGTGGGATTTTTTACAATGAACAGAGGACTCATACTTGTGAGCATAAAATCAAACCTTATTCTTGCAATATCTGTGGCAAGAGATGTGTCAGTGAGGTCGCCCTAAATTGTCACAGCAGAGTCCATAATGAAAACTATGAGCACAAATACTGCCATGTTGGATTCAAAACAAAGGTGGACAAACACAAACACAAACATGAGCAGACTCACTTAACTCAAGAAAAGCCCTATAAATGTCCAGACTGTTCAGAGACATTTTCCACAAATAAGAAGCGCAAAGTTCATCTGGAGGGTCACAGAGGTACCCGACAGTTCAAATGTGACTTCTGTCGAATTGAATTTTATCATCTTGTTTCTCTCCAGAGACACTTATAAACGTATAAATGTTCAGTGTGCCAGCGTGGCTTCAAGCAGGTGGATTGAGCATTTTTACATGTCTTTGTGGTCCATTATTAGAGTATGATTTTGCTTTGATGCTTTTGAATCCTGTTAACTGTTGTGGATACCACAGGATTAAACTGGGATTGTGTCAATCTTCCTTTGTGTTATAAATGCAAGTCATTCCATTTTATTATTTACTTTTTATGAACATTGGATTTGTTTCTTGCTAAAAGGAAGTGCATCTCTTAGTAACAAGTTTTTATTAGTGTCTGCCTACAACTAAGTCATCTTTTAAGATGATGTGCAATTCTTATAGGTTATTGTCTATTTAAACAATTTTACAAATGCTTTTTTAGTTGTGTTAACAAACAAGTTTTTACACTATTAAGATGCATTATTTATATTAATTGTAGTGGATAAATTTAAGAAAAAATAACTAACTGCTTTTTTCTGTGTAGACACTTAACCTTCCATAGCATTAAGCATTGTGGCCAATAAGATGTTGGTAGGTAGATTAATAATAGATATGGTAACATTTAAAAGGCAAGCCTGAGTAATGTCAGAGCAGGACAAGAATAGATATTACCAACATTTATGATGCCTCTGCATTTTAAAGTGTTGCAGTACACAACAACAGTTGTGCCTTTTCTACTGTGAGACACCAAAATATGTTTTATATTGAAGGCCTATTGCTCCTGTGTTCAACATCCAAACAACACTTTTAAAAAATGAGGGATATTTGAATAATACTTTATTATAGAACACTGGCAACAGCAATGCAGATAGTATGTAGTATGTATTTAGTAATTATTAATCTCACTCCACCCCAATTCAATGAGAATTAAGGAATATTTTGTGTTACTTGGAGCATTTAAAGTTTACATTGATTCAGGATAATGATATGGCTCAAACATCGACTATGCGAGTTTTTTTGTTTGTTTGTTTGTATGTTTTTATAATTTGGGTGAGATGAGCCCCCTAAGAACAAAAAATCTATAGTTTTTACGGAACCTAAAACGGGACACGCCTGATGTCAAAGCATGCGAACCCGGTCACAGAGCCCCGCCCATTTCGTAACCACCACAGCCCGAGCCCCCAAGGCTATTCAAGGAAGGCTTAGCCATGGGCTCTGACACCATGGAGGTACTGCACATACGCAGTATAGCTGAAGCCGCGTTGTTGAACGGTTACGAATACTGCGCATGAGCAATACCCTTTCGTTGTAATGGCGAAAGAACCTCATACAGTCAGTGGAAAGAGTCCGTCTCCCAGCCAGGTCCTTGTCTTCACTGAATAGCCTTGAATCGGACCCGGAAGCCGCGCATGTTTTTGCTTCATGCTCCGCCTCCGGCGCTGTATCCAGTTCTTAATGCATCCATGCCACAGCCACAATCAAAAATGGCTAGTTATTAGCATGTCAGTGTTGCCAGTGTTAGAAATAAGTCGACCTGAAAGATTCCTGAACAATAAACACAAACACTTAAAGATAGCGTGGAGGGAACAAACTTAAACTAAGATGTGCTCCGTCGTCGGGTGTGAGTCGTGGCGTCGCAGTGCGCACCGGTTCAAGTTACCGCAGGATCCAGAGAGGAGACTGGAGTGGGTTCAGTTCCTGTTTGAAATCAATGGGCAGCGACTCAAAGAGTCGTCCTGGACCGATATCACCATTTGCACTGAACACTTTACTGATGACTGTTTTGAAAACGTGACAGCGTCTGGCACGGTCCAGGTAAAGTCCAGCGCTGTCCCATCACTGTGTGTCAAGTCCGAGCCAGAGGAGCCCACGGAAAGTCCACCAGATGTGGTGAGTCTGCTCTGAAATCTGTGACACTGACAGCTGTTCTGTTCCCTTTACGATCTCTCTAATACATCATAGTCCGTTCATCCATCATGTAGAAGAAAGCACAGCTTAATGAATTTGAGCCATTCCTTTACCGCACTGTACCATTATTACTTGCAAAAGTTACTTACTGTGACTGATATACTCAAGTAATAGGCACGTAAATGAAACAACCAGTTGTAAAGACAGTATGTCAGTGCTAGAACCCCATTCTTTATGGAGGAGATGTTTTTATAAAAAAGGAAAGTATAATAATGGCAGAATACACAAATGTGTTAAGTGTTTACATTGCAGACATTTTTATGTTTATTCATTACCTATAATTAACTTAATTATGTCAAAGGCATACTTTTGAGAAAAAATAGTAATAACGGATAACATTCTTTTATGTATTCATACAATCAATCTGTCAACATACTTATGAAATAAAAATCATAGTGGATTTAATGTACGGCCTGCTTACTTTTACACTTTACTTTTACACAAAAGTAAACAGTAAAGTTAACAGTATGGAGAAAATCACATCGTTAAATAATGATAAATAATGATAAATTATAATAAATAATGATCAAAACAAATGTATTCATTGTGTTTTAAGGTACTCTGAATGGAAAAGTCAATCAAACACATCATAACGAGCTGTATAAAGTTTTTGTTTAACTGCAGGCTTTTACTTTTATCATTTGTGTAGGAGGTTGTGCAAACTACACATGTTCCTTCTCATTTTGTTTCCCGTGGCCCATGTACTAGTCCAACTTTCAAGTCTGAAAAATCAAAACATACTTTAGCAGGTAAGAAACTTTACATTTAACAATAAAAAATTAGGGTAAAAATCTGTAAAACTGTTTCTTTACACGAGTGCTAAACTTAATTTTGTAGGTTCCCAAGCAAGTCCTGCTGAAGACTCTGGTTTTGACCACATGCAAGAAAAAGTCATGAATATTGATTCGAACCATGAAAAGTGAGTAACGTACAACATATTTGCTCGCTTTTTTCATGATGCATAGAGTTGGATTTCTAAATCTTTATATTTATTGATTTTTAGAGCTGCACTTCTACAGATGGAAGGAAAGTTTGTTGTGAATGAAAGCTGCCTCCTCCAGCTGTTCCGCCGCAAGTGTCCATCATGTGGCTGTAAACTTAAGATGGAGAAGGTCACCTATGGGGTGCTCATCTTCCTGAACCAACAGTGTCTTAGGTGTGACTACAGATTTGAATGGAAAAGCCAGATCAATGCCATTATCCCAACAGATGAAGATCAACACCTGGCCAGAGACACAGAAGTATCTCCAGAGACCCAACAGGTGGGAGCTGTCGTCAGACATCCTGCAAAATGTCAGAATCTGCTCTTTATTACACCACTCAAGTGTAAATCTGTTTAATTAGAATACTAAATGTAATTGTTTGCTCTGCTTGGTAATTGGCTGTAATACTTTGTGCTTCATAGTCTTGGAAAAGTTACTTTCATGCCGTTGTCATCTTATTTTTTGCAGAAAATGCCAACAGATGGCAACCCCTGCAGTGCGGTTTTCTCTGAGATAGTTACTTTTAGTGATGAAGAAAGCAATCCCTCAGATGAAGGCGAGGAAGGGGATGAAGGAGGGGTGAGTTCAGATGGGGAATGGAGTCCAACTGAGGATTTTATGCTGGAGGAAGAGCTCACAAAGAAGTCCGAAGAGGAATCCGAAGGTGAAGGTGAAGAGGAAGAGGAAGAAGATTTTACTTCCCCAGGTGGCCTCAACATTAATGAGCTCTGCACAGACTGTGGGCGTTTTTTCAGCATTCTGAAGCCTCACACGTGTGAGCACAAAATAAAACCCTATTCCTGCAATATTTGTGGCAAGAGATGTGTTACGGAGAAATCTCTGAAAGTTCATAGCAAAATCCATGACGAAACCTATGAACATCCTTGCAAATACTGCCACGTTACCTTCAAAACAAGGGTGGACAAGCGAAAACACGAGCAGAGCCATCAAGATAGCAAAGATCCCTTTAAATGTCCAGACTGTCCAGAGACATTTGTAACCAGTAAAGAACGCAACATCCACCTGTCAAATCACAGAACCACAAGGGAATTCAAATGTGGAGTTTGTGGGATTGAATTTAAAGATGTGCATCACCTCCGGAGACACTCTGTTGTTCACACAGGACTGAAACCATACAAGTGTTCAGTCTGCAAGCGTGGCTTCAACCAGACAAACCACCTGAAATCCCACATGCGTCTGCACACAGGGGAGAGGCCTTATAAGTGTCAGCATTGTGACCATAGCTTCAATCACAATGTGAGCTTGAAGAGTCATGTCCAGCGCTTCCACTCTTCGAGCTCTGTATGTGAACAAAAGAAGAATAAGATAAAAGAAAAGGCAAGTGACACAGATGATGCTAAGGAAAATGGGAATAAGACAGACATAATATGTGAGTCTGACAGTGTAGAAGAAGAAGTTGTGGAAAAGGAGGTGCAGAAGTTGAGAACAGAAAGGCCTCAAAGCAGAAAGAGGAGCACAGGTAGACCCAAAGGAAGGCCGAAAAGAAATTCACCAGGAAACTTAGTTCTGGTAGGGAAAAATCATGGGCCAGGTTCGAAAACTAAAACTTCAAAATCAAAGGTGCAGAAGTTGAAAAAAACAGGGTCCAGTGATGAGGAAAGTGAAGACAGTGACATATCCTTTCACTCAGCGGAAGGGGAAGAAGAAGAAGAAGAAGAAGAAGGGGAGAAGGAGCCAGTGAGCGAAAATACAGGGAGATCAAGATTAAGACAAAATAATGACAGTGACACTGACTTTGACCCAGGAGAAGAAGCAAAGAAAAAGAAATACAGCAGCCAGAGCAGCAGTAAGAGTTCGGGGAAATGTAGAAGCAGACTGAGGAAGAATCTACCAGTCTGAAAACTTCTTAAAGCACTCAGAGTTGAAGAATTATTTTGTGTGAGCGATACAAAAAAGTAAAAAGCTGTTATGTAAATGTACATATGTAAATGTATTGCAAATGTGTACCATGCAAGAAGATAATTGTCAGGTGAAAAACAGATTTCTTTATTGAAAATGTAAGAATGAAAAAGCTGTGCAGCTGCCATATTTAGAGTCTGTCACCTTTTTTAGTCCATTAGTATTACCAGTTTTTAACATTTCCAGTCAAAAACACTGAACCAGACAAACTGGTCCCTAGAAACCCCCAGAGGAACTGCTTTGGGTTAAGTTTCATGCCAAAAGAATTGATGCATTCACAGACCTTGCAGTTTTTGTATTGAAATGTATGAGTGTATCTGCGTTGAGAGTTTCCACTTTGATCAGTAACCCTAAATAAATCCCTGCTGCTTACATGCTGATCCTTTTTCTCTGTGTGTGTGTGTGTGTGTGTGTGCCACTGCTTAAGCTTGCTTCAGGCCCCTCAAGTTTTTTCTCCTTTTTTTGTTAGAGTGTTGGAGAAACTTCCTCAGCTTTGCTCTCTGGGAAGAGGCAGCCTGTTGCTAGCTAAGCCCAAGGCTGCTTAGTGGATTAGACATGCATATGGTTTGCAGATCAAAATTTCAGAATGATGTTTAGAGGACTGAAAGAAAAGGAGTAACTATCCACTTTTAATGAGATCATAGACTGGTTTGTTTTGGTAAATGTCAAAATAACAAGACAAATCAAAAATGAACTTCCTGTGTGAAATTTAAAAAAATCAATCAGAAGTTATTTGGGACTGATTTCTTCTTTTAAAATTTGGCACATTACACATTGCTCTGCTTCAGTAACTGAGGTTTTATACTAAGGACAGAGTCTTTAAACTAATAACACAGTAACTAGTTTAGTGTGGATAACAGGTTTATTTAGCAAATTGCATTTTTAGTTTCTTCTGCTTTAGGGATTTAATAAGGTTAAATTCCATATCGTCTAAGTTAACTATTAACACCTTAATAATGGTGAGACACTCAGGCTTCTGAAATCATCACATTGAGGTATATATTTGATTGACTGTTGATTTAGTCAGCTACATTTTTCAAAATTAATAAATTTGCTATTCAAAAATTTTATTTGAATCAGGAATGGCATAACTTTATAACATTCAGAGCTTTCCCAGAGTATCTTTGCAACAGCAGTTTTTATCCCAAAACGTGAAAAGGACAGTGCAAGATAAGATTTGATCATTGGAGCTTTATTTATTCAGGCCAAAACACTGATATCATGTTGCTACTGTATTATTTTGTTAGCTCATGCTTTTACCACCAGTGTGATCAGAGTGTCCTGCTACTCAAAGATAAACCACTAGATGCCCTCCTTGTGCCAGAAAAGACTGACTCATTTTGCAAAACAAGCAACATCACAGCCATCTCACCTACAAAATAACTACAGTACCTGAGCCATCTTTTTAAAATGTTTCTGAGTTTCTGCCTTTCACTCCTCTCTCTTTCTTCCTTCTTTTCCTCCATTACCTTTCTCTCCTTGTCTTCCTCCTTCTGTGTAGCTTTCTGGTCTCTTTTTCTTTTTATTCACGTAGTCTCTATGGGTAACTTCTGGTCTTGCAGATATCCTAAAGCCACCCCCTCAGAGAGTATGTCAGTATTAAGTAGGAGCTAAGATACTCCCAACAGAGCCAGTTGCTGTGGCTTGAAAAAAGGATGTAAGTAACTCTGGTCACAATTACATCATTGTGCAGTTATTTTCTCTACTTTGTAATTTTTAAATAATTTTTATCATGGCTGTGTATTATTTTCCTTTTTTTCCCTGGAGCCTCTCTTTTTACTGGTATAACTCTCTCTCTGCCTCCCTCTCTGGGGTCTGATGATTTGAAGCTGGCCTTTTTGAGATGTCTCTTTGTTGACAGAAGACTAGACTGATACTCACAGATTTGAGATGGAGAGTGCCTCGTGGAAATAATAACTACTTTGGCATGAGCAAGCACCATCAGACTGAGGATAATATTTATTTGGCACCATAGGTTTACTCAGTAAGATACAGTGAATAGTATTTCTGCTCACATCTTATACAGTGTAAGTCAGAGAAGCTGGAGTATCATGGGAAAGAAGAAAGGTAAATAAACAGGAGTTGAAAGCAGAAAATAAGGATGAATACAAGCAGCTACAGCAGCCACAACAAACTTCTTGTACTAATTTTGTTTTTGTATTTGTTAAAAAAAAAAAAAAAAACAGATTTGAAATTTGGGTTTCCCAAAAGGGAACTCAAATGCCTGCCAAATGTCATAAGCCGAACAGATAGGAATCCACCTGGACCGAGTGACATTTCTTGCTTACCATTTCCCAGACCAGGCAACGTTACTCGGTTGTTTATCCAACAATGCACTTGGCCTCTGAACTGTTTTCTGTAGTCTGCTCTCTGTGTTTTAATATCCATGATTTTTTTTTAAAGGAATCTCGGTGTTTAGTCGCAAACTCTTTGACCTGTTCAGACCATATTTAAAGCTTAAAAAACAAAGCTCAGTTAACAACCAGGTTATAAGAGGAAGTGATTGTAATGATATTTGATTACACTTGTTGTTGCTCTTAAAAAAAAATGGTTTGACCTTTTGGGAACGATACTTATTCACTTTCTTGCTGTGATTTCGATGGGAGCATTAACACCACACTTGTGCCTGTGTGGTAAATATAAAGTTGAAGCCAACATCTGTTAACTTAGCTTAACTTAACATAAAGACTGGAAACATGGAGAACAGCTAATCTGGCTCAGTCTCAAAGGCAACAAAATCTGCTTGTCACCACCTCTAAAGGCTCAATTATATTTATATATTTATTTAAATATATTTAATAAAACAAAATTTTCAAACAGTTCAGGTGCACAAGCTTCCCACTGAAGGAATATTCTGACATTTTGGGAAAAATACTGAGGTTTCATGTCTGCATATATATTTTTTTGTGCAGCCACTCAGAGTTTTTTGTTGAAAATCTCTAAATTTTCAAATAGGTGCCGATGTCTTCAACCAGTCATGGGGTTGAAGTCATCAACCATTACCCTGGTAACCAAGAAAATGGAAAAATAGCTTCTTCTGCCCTCGTCCTTCTCATATGTTAAATAGAAGGAAGCATAGAGGCATAAAAGCCTGTTTGATCAGCAGGACTCTGCATGTTGCTGGTGGGAGTGTTGGTGTTGCTGTGTTTTTTTTTGTTTTTTTTTTATCACCCTGTGCCTTATTAGCTTGTTTTTAGCTGTGTAATCAACCCTCTCAAGTTAGCTGCTAATGTCAATCAAAGCCCATGTGCATCGTTATGCGCCGGGCTGTGTGGACAGGGTGCCTTATTTGAGAAGGTTCAATAATTAGCTGGAAGCAGCAGCATAAACACTGCAACCAGACATGCTCAAAGGCTGATTTTGGTACCTTCAGTCAGAGCAAAGCTAGCTTTTTTTCCCTCTTGTTTTCAGTCTTTATCATTTAATGGGACTCGTTTAACTCTCAACAAGAAATCCATTGAGTGTATTTCCTTAAATGTCAAACTATTTATTTAATGGTAGGATTATCCAGCTGAACTGTTTAAAGATCCCTTTAGATCAAAAATTGTTCTGCTGTCCATCTTTTAAGAATTTTGCAGAGCCTCCTTTTTCTTCCCCTGTAAAGTTTCACTGTGTTATTTTGTCATCACTGGTTTAGAGAGGCGTCCTCCTCCACTGACTTTCACAGGGACGACATGGTGCTGTCATACAGTATTTATCAATCACACAGCATTTGTATTCTGTTATTTACCATAGCCTCACCACTTCCTCCTCCTCTATCCACCCCCTATCTGTGCAAAATTACCCCCATCAGCAGCACAATCACTTGTCGGCTGCTATCCAGTCTGCTTGACTGGCAAGTATTAGTCTGCACCTTCTGTCACAGTGCGGCATCGTCAATCCAAAACAGCAGGGACTGAGTCGTATGTCAGGGGTGTCAGCAAGTTTTCTCCGTGAGTTGGAAGATGCGTTAGATCTTAGTCAGAGAAAGGCATAAATTTGATGGGAGAGGGGCCAAAAAATCCATACTGTTGTCAGTTTTGAATTTGATTCAACCTGAAATCAAACCTCTAAACTCTTTCACAGCAAGTAATAAAGGAATAATAAAAACTTTCCAGTGAAACATTTATTACAGTGTTTTTGAAACAGGCCAAATAGACAACAACAACATAGAAAGAAGTATTGATATGAAGCAACACTTGATATTAGGGTGGGATCTTGGTGAGTCTTTAATATACAGTTAACGTATAGACCGCATTTTCAATGTAATAATATTTCAAGCATGTTCACTTGCTAATATTCATTTGGAATTTCGGTTTCGGTAATTGATTTAAAGTGAAAAATAACCCCTGACCCTTTCCCCCCACAGTTTTAAGTGCCACACAATGTAAAACAAAATGAGAGCAAAACAGCTTAAAATTGATGAAGTTAAATATCTATGATCATTCCACGACCCTCTGTCTCACTTTGACTTTAATCTCACTGAGGAAGTCTTGCCCGGATGTGGGAAGATAGAGACACAGGAAGAGAAAGTCGTTCATGTGTGCAAGATCTGTCATCTACTCTCTCACCCCCGCCCATTGCTGAGTTACAGTAATGTGAATCCAAAATTTTAATCATCCCCTTAAATGTTAATCACTCTGTTGCTTGCAAGTACAAACACACATGCAGAACAGCAGTCTGCGGCAAATCGAGGTGACAGAAACCCCCAAGTGGCGGTGACACTGGCAGCCTGAGACAGAGACAGTTATCTGTACAAGACTACTGTGTTCCTCCGAATCGACACAGGCATATTACATTTCCCCTCACTGCCTCACAGCTGATTAATATGTCCCTCCAGGATCCAATACACACAGATAGTCGCTGTCACTAGTCTGTTTGCAATTTTGTTTTTAAATATTAATAACTGAAGACAATTCAGGTACCGATTTAATTCAGATATGTCAGAGAGATGATGCAGCGTACTGTCACTGGTGTATTTGTGTTTTTTAGCTTGAGGAATGACTGCAGAATGGGATTATGTCATGGTCAGCCATTTTGCTCCAGACTTAAAATTTACAACAAATACTAGATGGATTGCCATTAAATTTTGTACAGACATTCATGTTCACCAGAGGATGAATCACATCGACTTTTCATCAAGAAATGTCCTGACACTGACTGGATGGATTGTTATGAAATTAATTACAGACAAACATAATAATGAATTGAACCAATTTTTCATCTAGCATGTGTAAAAAACTGACTTTGACCAAATACCTACAAAGCTGATGACATTCCCAACAGCTTCGGTAGTTTCTGTGATTAGTACCAATAAATAAATGTTAGCATGTTAACTGGCAAACAAACTAGTGAGCATTTTAAACCAAATACCAGATAAACAGCTTGTTAATTGCCATTCTGATGATGTTAGCATGCTGACATTAGCATTTAGCTTAAGGCACTGCTGTGTCCAATTGCAGCTGCAAACAGCTGGTGGCAAGGCTATTTTCTTAGGCCACACTTGAACTGGATTTATGTCTCTAGAGGAGGTAGGGTGATTAAAATATTACCTGCTCTGGTCCATGATTTTAATTCCCTCTGGAGTGTGTATGTATTAAATATGTCACACCCACCCCTGTTATAATTGCAGCCACAATTACTTTTGTTTCTTACAAAACTGCTGCTCTTCTTGTAATTATCCAGCCCCAAGTGACTTTCTTGGAATTAGAAGTGGTTCTTAGACGTTAAAATGGCATTTTATCAGCTCAGCATGAAATTTTACTTTTGTGAGCTAATGAAGAGAATCAAATATGTTTTTGCTAATGTGATTGAAACTAGTCTGCATGGTGTCATTTTGCAATGGTTAAAATGCTGTCAAAAAAGATAATTTACACTCCAGAGGAGTACAGTGAATACTTTATTGGCCTTCTCTCCTTGCTTGAGTCGATCTTCTCATCCTATTCTATGTTTTAGATTGATGTGTGCATAATTTTCAGTTACAGTAATTTTCCTGCACTGCATTGACATGTGTTTCCTGACATCAGATGATCAGAAACAGGCAGCCAACACAACAATCTGCAGGATATAAGTGTTGACATCTTTTTTATAGCCTTTGGTATAATCTATAACTCTGGCAACCCCAATTCCCCCACTAATATCTTCATCAATTCCCTTTCCCTGCCATCTTTTTAATGGTACATTACAAAATGCCATTTGAGTGGTGCTTTGATCCTGCTGTAAAGCACTGGAATCGTAAACACTTTTATTATTCCTCACCTCTATCCTTCTGTGTTACCTCTGTCCTCACCCAGGTAACATACAGTTACTCACTGTCTTTCTAGATTTATTGCTTTCCTTGCTCCCTTCTTCTCTTATTGTATGATGGTCCTTGTTGCCTTTGTTGTTCCTTTACCTGTTTTTTACACATCTTTTCTTTGCCACATTCATTTCATAATTCTCTCTCTCTGGATATACTTCGACTTTTTTATTTCTCCATCATCCCCCAACTCAAGGATTTCTGCTCCCTCTCTTTCATTCCATAACCCTGCTTTACAATCATCACAAGAAGTAATTATATTTGATAGAAAAAATATAAATTTGGCTTCAGTGCTCTGGGTCAGCACATGTAATTCAGGTCAAGACTTTATGTGTGTGTCTTTGTCGTGTGTGTATGTGTGTGTGTGTGTGTGTGTGTGTGTGTGTGTGAAAGAGAGAGAGAGAGAGAGAGAGAGCATACTCGCTGCAAACGAGTTGGGGATTCCAAGGTCATGAGTTGGATCCACCATTGAAATCATGAATATGTATAAAATATCATTCGCTTTCAAAGAAGAGGTTGTCAGGCTAAATACCACCGCTGAGTACAGACAACAGTGAAGAAAGTGGCAGAGTTATCTTTCCATCTCATCGCAGTCGTTCAGATATGTGCTCTGCATGCCAACTCCCACAAATGTAATAGAAACTCTACTGCTGCTGCTGTTATTCTGCTAGCAGTATTACAACTCTATTCTTATTCTCATAATAGAGGTCAACAGTATTTGGAAATGAGGTGATGTGACTGCTTCGAACAAACAACTTTTAGATGTATTGCCTTTTGAGGAGGTAAGAATGAGGACTCTCCTATACAATATCACTGTGAATGATACAACAGGTATTGCAAAACACACACCTGCCCTACACGAGTGGTGAAATTGCTGTTGGTAATAACTGTTGTCAAAATCGCCTCCTAATGGTGCTTGTAAATCATGTCCCGACGGTTTGTGGAAGTCATGAGTGATACGAAGTGCTTTATATTATTTGCTCCCGAATGACAACTCTTCAAGGCCCATGGGTCGTTTCTTCCCAACCAACCCCTCCCGCCAGGTGAAGTCACAATGACGACCTTTACGGCATTCATACTGCTGCTTGACTGTGTGGAGAATGAGGGAGAGGAATATGATACATCAGGCACATTATGGCGTCTGTAGCAGTGACTCTATCAACTTACGGCGCCATTACACCAAGGACAAAATGGACATCCTCCTCGGTGAAGTCCATTCACAGATCATATAAAGAATATATGGTGTGTGTAATGGCGTTTGATAAGCACTCTAAAATGATTATCATTGGCCCTGCCTGACCTTGCTGGCATACAGTAATACTAGTTTTCTAATACACTGCACACAGATGAACTTGCACTGTGCATAGGGCTGCATTTTGGTTTGAAAAACTCAGAAAAGACTTAGAAAGTTGAGATAAAAATAATTTATGATGCACCGCTGCCCAAGTGACAACAAGTTCAGAGGTTATGAAGTAAATACATCTTATGCTATACATACTGTATGAACTGTGTGGGTTTCATAACGCAAAAACCTCTCTGTTTCAGTCTCTCTGCTCTCAGTGCTCAGTACTGTTGCAGGCAATGTTTTGTTGCATAAACAGCACACAACTCCCAGTGGCATAAAATGCACTTAAAACCACATCTGTTCATCTGTAAAAGAACTGGTTAAGTCAAGATATAGACAATAAAGCTTCAGCCACTCAGTGGGTTTTAAGACCTGGAGGTGTGTTTGACAGAAGACAAGTGGACCTTGAGTTCAGATTTCTCAAGGTCACAAATGACCTTTTCAAGCTTAATAAAGTTTTTCATTACCAAAGACACTCTGCTTAAACCACAGTCAGTTATTAGACTGCTGCCTTGCTGAAATCAGGAACTGACAGCATATTGCAGCAGTCAGACTTCTCTGGAATAATGTTTAAATCCCCACAAAATGTTGAAGTTGTTTTGGAAGCTTCTGTGTAAACTAATTGGTGATTGCAAACCTGAAACATTTACCAAAATGGGACAGTATACATGGTATAATGGATGATGTCTTTGTAATGGCTTAAAAAGGCACATGTCATGATTGTTTTATCATAGTTTAAAGTACAGTAGTAACTTATGCAGTGAACAACAAGCGCAGTGTGAAGAAAAACCAATGCACATTAGCCAGAAGAGGGGAAGAACAGTGAGGGAAAGAAAAGAAGAAAAAAGAAAAAAGATTTAAACATAAGGCAGAGGGTATCAGCAGGCTGTGATGTAAGTTTGAGGACCAGTACGAGGCGTCAGGGATATAACTGGAAGCTAAGAATGAAAAATTATAATTTTATCTCATGTTATGTATGAAAATGGACAACAACTCAAGTCTGCATTCCTCAAGCAGTCCTGATGTGGAGACCAACATTTTACATTTTGTTTTTTGGCTTCCAAAACA
>JAPZDY010000004.1:12042486-12054914 GCA_029783645.1 Ctenochaetus hawaiiensis | reverse complement strand
CTTTTGGGAGATTAAGAAGAAAGAAAAGTGGTTGGATGTAAAAAACCATCTACATTTCATCCATCCATTATGTTCTAGGTCAGGAGAATCATTCCTAAAATGCAACTTCAAGGATTATGACCCTAAACAGTTTGTCAGCGTCGCACTGAGCTGCAAAGACACAAGCTCTCAAAAACCGAATAAGACACTGCAGACTATAAAAAACTACAGAAACATCCATCAGAAAACGTTGACGTGCCGGGGACATTTGGAGCAGATTTCTCTTTCTACAGGCTGTCGTTTGTTCTACAGGAAGTTCATTACTGTCCTATCAGCTACATAACAGATCAATAGCTGTCTGGAAACACTTTTCTCTCCCTCTCTGTCTGAGCATGTGTGCACGACAGAGCGTATGTAGGCGAGAGTGCCTGTCTGTGTGTATATGCGTTTGTGCATGTGTGTGTGTGTGTTGACATGAGATAGACAGAAAGAGAGGGTACCAAATTGAACAACAGCGTTAACATCACACCACTCAAAGATGTCCTCATGCTTCGGGATGGGTGGGGAAAGAAAGGGACGGATGCAAGGAGAGCCGGACAGTTGACTGACAGGAAGGAGGAGGGGCGTTTGCTTTCGTGATCGCAGCTCTGACATCTGTAAATTTAATTAAAACTGTGTGAGTGAGGGAGAGTGAGAGACGGTGTGTATTTTGGTGTCAGTGTGTGTTCCCCTTTCTGGCTGCCTGCAGGCACAGCACTGCCTCTGTCAATGGTTTGTCCTTCATCAGATGGCCCAAGGTTAACTAATTAGGGCTGTGACACATGCACATTTCCTCTTTTCCTCTCTCTTCCCCTCTACTTCAAATTTCCTCATTTATCTTCATCATTATATCTTTATTCTACCCCTGCTTTTCTCCGTTTTTTAACATTTGCAGCAGTTATTCAATTCTTTCATGATATGCTGTATAATGACAGTGTTCACTCTTCATTACAGCTTGTCACGATCCCCTCTGGACCATTAGGGGGCACTCTGAATATCTATAGTAAAGCCAGACTGTTATCCAGTGATTGGTGCAATAAAGGTAGATTTTTGAATTCACAGAACATTTTTATCAGCATGAGTCACACTAAAGTCCCTCTGTGGAAAGTGGACACGACTAATACAGCCAGCATTCACTTGCTTTTTTCAAACATGACACTAATTTTTCTGTTTATTTTCAAGTCCCTGAAATAAAGGCCGGTGGTTCAAATAACCTTTAGAGGATGCATTATGAAACATATAAACATGCATTTAGAGAGTCCTTTTATGCTGGGACTGAGTGAGTTTCCTCTGAGTCATCATTCAAGCAGAAAAATATCCACCTCTGCACCCACAGGAGTCAAGATTTTAGTGGAAAGTATAGTCGTAGGTATCTTTCATCAATTATTTTTCTTCCTACATTTGTTTTGAAAGCAATGAGGGCATACTGGATCATTGTACAAAAATCCTAAAGTACGACTAAATGTAACCTTTAAAAATTTTTGCTCTCTACAATATCCGGTAACCACCAGGTTGGTAACCACAAGAGTGGTTTCAGATTCCACATGGCATGGCTGCATCACTTGGGCTTGAAACGTAACTTGAAACAGTATATCCAATGTAACAGCCATTTAACAGGGATACTTAGATTGAAAATGAAGGATTTATTGTTTCTGGTGCTTGACTCAGTTAAATTTAGAATTATCCAGTATGGACATAACTCCTCAGGATGATTTAAGCCATCTGAGAAATCCCTCCACTGCTCCTGCAGTCTGCACATCCCAACCAGTCATACTTGGTGTGAAAGTATGACTGGTTGTGAAGCCTCAAGAGAAAACTTAACCACCTGAACCGATTTGGCAGACGGATAAAGAAGCCTTTCAAACTGTTTAAAGTTAGACAATTCATACTGGGGATTAGTCTTGTTTCAGTTTATTTTACCAGCATTTGAATATCATTTATTATCAAAATATGTGACCATAGATGACAGATGAAAACCAGGAAACTGGAAATGATGATGCAAAGTACAATTTCTGCATTAAAACAGTGGTTAATTCTACTATTATGGTCAATTCCACAGTCATTTTAATCATATATGAACTAAATCCAGAATAACCTGAACTCTTTTTTATATAAATTTGACAGGCCAATTTATCACTTAACTCTGAACAGCAACAAATGTGCAACCATTGCATTAAAACAAATGCTATTGCAGCCATCACACAAACTATAACATTTCATATTCACAGCCTGTAGTCATTCACATTCACATTAATAAATAGCTTCAAAAAAAGGTAATACTCTTTCAAAATACAAGCTGTATCTCTTCACCTTGGAAAAATCTGATGCAGTATCTGCAGGAACAAGACATTCATGATCAGCTTGTGGTCCTCTTTGCAATTCATATGTAACACATGAAAGAAAATCCACAGCAGCAGAACTCAGACATTTCCCAATGGACTCCCAGAGTACTATGGTGGACACCTAGTGGCAGCCTTTTACAGCAGTGTGTGTAAATCATCAATGGCAGTTGCGTAATCCGTCTTCGTAATCATACTTTTGGTGGATGTATTCCCCAATGGGGCAGAGGTGAGACGTTCTGCATGACTTTCCTACTCTTTGATTGCCTACATGAAAGTAACTTCAGACTCCAAGTAACTGGGTGCAGAAGGTGTGAAATTCTTATTTGCAGTTGCAGAGTTGCAGGGTTGGTGGCATCCTAGCAGCTAAAACATCCATCTCAGATGCCAACAGTAGGAAATAGTCAATGGAAAGAAGCAAGTGTTTCCTTAGATGGATTGAATTTGAAAGTAATCTGTACAAAGGTTTTGTGTCTGTTCCCTGAATATTTTTCCAGCTAAATGTTCATGTTTAGCAGCTAAATTGCACTTCATTTTCAGTTGAGTATTAGAGCAACATTTTAAGTCAAAGTAGGGTTTATGTGACAGCTTGCTGTATTGCAATTACATCTAAAGTGCTTAGCTGCTGTTGGTTTACAGTGCTGCTACACATAGCTACACTTATTGACTTATTATATCATTTATATGCACGTACTGGTGATCACACACACATGACATTTCATAAGCGCTCCTCTGCTCCCAGGCATGAATTCTTGCAGGAGTTACAGTTAAATGCACTAATGAGTATTTTTGTATCATCACTGGATCAAATGTTTTTAATGTAACATTAAAGGGGTCTTCAGTGACAAATGTGCACATCAGGTTCCCTTCAGCTCCACAAAGAGCTTTAACCAATTCCAACTTATTTTATACATGTAAGCAGCTGTTTCAGCTTAACAAATCCTTATAAACCCACTGTATGCCACCTGCATAGCACCCAGCTGCAGACCAGACAAAGTTAGCTACTAGCTGGTGAGCATAGCAGAGCTTGAGTGGCTAAACAGCTAAATGAGATATCTCCCTTGGGGGGTTGGTAGAGACCAAATCAAAGTGAAAATCAGTGCAAATAGTAGATCTACACCCTCAGGCTGGCCATAGCAACACATTCTCACTCTTAACTCCATGCATACTGATGCTTGGTTGGAACCATTTGGGTTGTCATTTTTAAGCACTGGGTGTCTATTAAGCATCTGTTTGTGAAGAGCAAAGTCTGTCTGTAAATTGTTTGCTGTTTTTTAAATGCAAGTTTAATGTGTTAAAAGGACAGGGTTTGATTAGGTTTAGGCACCACAACTACTTGCTTTGGTTTCAGAAAAAATTGCAGACCTTTGCTTTCACGGGGGACTTGAAGCCTAAGTCTCCTAGTTTGAATAAAACAAACAAACTAACTAATAAATTGTGTGATCCATCCCTCTGCCAAGCTGGTGGTAACCTGCTTTGTTTGAGGCAGGGCCTTGCTCCGAGTGTTCAGTATTTCTACAGATTGGTTTACATTGTAGTTGAGTTAACACTAAGAAGGTTCCAAAGGGTCCTTGCTAAAAATATATTCAAAGCTCCAGAAAAAAAACTATTGTATTTCCATTTGTTCAAAAACTGAACAACTGTTTGCTAACATGTTAGCCATAATAACTATATACAATGACAACATGTCAGTATTAACTTTAACAGCCTGTAGCCCTGCTGCAAGTGGTCAATTCAAATTCAAATGGAATGCTTTAATAATTATCTGCCATATGACTGATGTGACTGTATAACTAACATATATACAGTACAACTTCAAATGGCTGATGGATAGTGCCTGGTGCTCACATATATGGTGCTCTCTAGATGATATCTAATGCTTTTCAGAGATCTGCAGTATGGAAAAGTGATTATAAGAAGAAAGACCGAGGACACTCAGGGCTTATGAGGTTCTCCATTTACCTTCTTCTTTTCTATCAAGTTTTTACATGCAGGTCAGGAGAACTGCTTGTCCCATTCATTCATAGATATGAGTGTGAGCGATTGTCTATTTATGTTAGCTCTAATAGACATGAGACCTCTGCAGGATTTTTTTCCCCTACTTTTTATTCACTGTATCTTACCATAGGCTGCACATCACAGCCTGCTATGACCCTGAAAAAAAGGTATGAATGAATTTTTAATAACCATGCTTTAAATTCAAAACTGCAGGTCTGTACAGGTGGAGGATTAATGACAACTTCCACAGACTTATGAGCAAATTAAAAATATTCCCTCATTCAGAACTATTCCAGAAAATATTGTCTTTTCATAGTAAAATACTACGCTGGAAATTGTCTTAGATGAGCAAAACTTCCTCACTGTATCCTGACTACTTAAAATTCTACTGCGTGTGTGTCTGTGTGTACGTGTGCATGCATGTGTGTATGACTGAGTGGGTGAGTCTATGTGTCAGCTAGCTTATGTGCCTTGCTCTGACACTAATGCAAATAGCCACCTCAAGGGCAACATACAGTAGGAGGGCGGGGATATGTCATCACTGATAAAAGGCCTGCACACACACACGCACGCACGCACGCACACGCACACACACACTCCCTCTCTCTCTCTCCCTCTCACACACACACACACACACACACACACACACACAATTGCTGATGCCACCCAGCAGCCAAGTGTCCAAATTAATTACAGCCATCCCACGTGAGAACAGAGGGTCTGGCAAAGGCCTTGACTGCTGCTCCTCCCCTCCACTCAACTCTTCCTCTGGCCTGTTTCTCTCCTGGCCAACACTTCACTTCCAGACTATAGGTTTTGAACACAATTTTAATCAAAAAAAGACTGTTCTTAGGAGTTTGAATCCTTCACATTTTAGCCTGCAAGTTCAGTGGATGTTTTGATTTTAAGAGAATCTTTTCAAATGATTCACTTTCTGTTTCTCCATTTCATCCCAGCTCCACTTTTTCAGCAACCCATTTGTGAATACACAGAAAGACAGTGTTTCTTGATTTACCTCAATCTGAATCCATCTAAGAACTGCATGTGTAGTTTTACAGTAATATTTTGCCAAGAGTGCGCTCCCTCGATCTGGGGATTTAGTAGAAATGAAGCAAAAGTCTTTCTCTGATTTCTTGATCGTCACTTGTCTCCTCAGTTGTTCTCTCACAGCGACAAATTCGGCAGGCAGCAGCTATAAAAAGAATTATACATACTATTATAATCACAAGTCTTTCAAACTTAAAGCTGGCTCTATGTAAGGAAAATGACTGCAGGATCCTGTAAATCCAAACACTGGAAACAATAAAGTGAGACTTTTGAAATAATTATTCATCTTCCAAATGAAAACTTGCATTCATAACAAATCATCAGACAGCTAATATTATGCAGGTACATACCAGTGGTCACAAAAACATGTGTAACTCGGGTCCTGATGATGATCAAGCAATGAAACTTGGAATAACTATTTCCAAAAGTTACAGCTCGAACCTGCCACGTGTTCATTAATATGCAACACTCCATTCATGGGCAAAAGGGACAGTCTTGCAAGTTTTTGATCACACCTTGTATTTATGTTAATGCAGTGCAATGACATTTTAGCATCAACCAGTTACCAGGCAACCAGTGGAGACGTTACTGGCCAAAAAGACATGGTGTAAAACACAACCCCCTGTGAGGGAACAAAAAGAAATGACTGTTTTAAAGCTTAGTCTATAATTACATTAATTACAAAATAAAAATTAGTTGATCACTAAATAATTCAAAGGTACTAGAGAGGGATTCTGTCACCTGGGGACAAACCTATGGCAGCTGCTTTCCTTTGTTTTGAGTCTTTGTGCTAAGCTAACTAGCCACTGGATGTATATAAAATTTACCCTTCACACTGGTGTTATATTTATCTCACCTTTATCTCAGTTTTTGTCAAGAAATTAAATAAGAGTAGAAGATGCAGAGCTACTCTTTTTGGAAATTGTTCTCTATCTTGTAATAAAGATCCTCAACAGGTGACAATATGATAAAAACTATGTGAGCAGTAAGGCAATTTTTTTTTACATTTTCAGGACTCTTCACTCCCTTAAAATGAAGCTCTTTTTTAGGATTTCAGACTTGTGAAAGATAATCCAGTTGACCTTGTCCAGTCAAGAGTTTTTGTCCTGTAAATTTTGTTGCTTTTAGGAGAGTACATGAGGCCAAATGGAGATCACACATCAACGGTCAGCCACTGCTGAGTGGAAAAAGCCCTCAGGCACTGCATGATGGCAGCAGACATTATTCTGTTCACTCCAACACTAAGAGGCAACACAACACCACTGGAATCAGAGTGGCTGTGATTTCAGTCTCAGTTTTGGGTCCTCTAAGCGAAATAAAAATGATATTCATGACTAGTATTTGTGGATATGTTTAAATCTGACAACATCTTTTAAAATACTATAGCTACAAATATGGAGCAGTCTGTTTTAATTAAGCTAATTTTTGTGACTATAATTTAGAAATCGGGAAGTCTTAAAAAAACAATGCTTTATGTACAGTATGCACTGCAGCATACTGTAGCCGGTTTAGATGCTCATTTACATGTGCAAAGTTTTATAATACTCTCACCATCTGCTACTTAAATATGCAGCCACCTTCCTCACTCTGATTCCTGCTTACTTTTCTGATTTCTGTAACAAGCAATACACCCAGTTTTCCTATCAGATTTGCACATTCCTTTGTGTTCGGTTACTAATTAAAGATGCAGACAAATTGCTGCATTCTCAGGAGATGAATCTTCAGTCAGCACTTCAGTGGGAATGTAAATTGTATCAAGTTGGCTCAGTTCTGCTGTGAAGAGTATAGGCCTACTGATTTCTTCATTATTTGCACACTGTGAACACAGTCTTGTCATTTGGCAGTTATCAAAAGGGTGTGATGTTTGGTGTGTGAAGTCGATTAAAATTACAGTATTTCTCCTCCAGCCGCTCAGAAATTGATACCTCTCATAAAATATTTCCCTTTCAATCAAAAGGTCCATAGCTGGTAATCAGATATGATGATAAAAGACATTGCCTCTCATTTCTCATTTCCCTTTGAGTCAAGTTTGAATTAATAGTTTTAAAATTCTTAGCTTATTTGCTCTTTTGCCAAGAGTTAGATCAGATAAGAGCAATATGCTATCACTCTTATATACTATAGAAGTTGTGCAATGAGATGATTGGCTTAGCTTAGCACAGCTCAAAGACTGGAAACAGGGGGAAACAGCTAGCCTTAAGAGCACCTTAAGAGCTCACAAACTAACAAATATCTATTTGTTTAATCTGTAATCAGATGCAAAAATAAAAAAAACAACAAGTTGTGGACTGTTTGTGCTTTGTTGCTTTTCTCATTTTTATTTTATTTTCAGCCATTAGTGATGATCTTTTTGACCAAATAAAAAACAAATTCAAAATGCAGAACAAGTAAGGTGAAAGGAGGCAGTGTTGGATTTTCCAGAACCTCATTTTGGAGGAAATTAAGAAGCTGCACGAAAAAATGAAACCCTTGTGCAACTCCTGTCTGAAATAAAAAAAGATCAATCAGTCTGTCTAGGTGCTTTTGCTGTCACTCTTATTAGACCATAGTTGGTCAGTGCTTCTGGATATCTTTCTCTGCTCAACTAGCCCTCATCGCAGATACACAGAACGGGTGGCTGGGATTTTCGTAGGTGTGAACCACAGCTACCCTGCAAAACCTCAAGAGCTACACTTACCAAAGCACCTCACCTCATCTCTCTCTCTCTCTCTCTCTCTCTCTCTCTCTCTCTCTTAATAACCAAACCACATAAGCCTGTTTCGGCCTGTACACATCACTTGGTGTAACCATTATCAGCAGTCCTCCCCTCTGAGTTTGTGAACCGCCAAACCACCATTCTCATTTAACATAAGTGTTGATCTTCTGAAACATTTTTTACAACAGAGACACCTCTTAACAAACTATAACATCTGAATTCATTGCAGCCAAATTATCTGCTCCATCAGGAGACATCAAGTGTTCACGAATATGTGTATAATCTTCAGAAACCTGCTTCTTTCCTCTCTGTGCCTGCACAGAAGCTCCACTCTATTCTGTGAAATGATATGCTAATCCTATTGGAACAGACGCATGTGCTTGTGTGCGCGCGTGTGTGCCTCCATGCTGACACCTCCACATGCATGCTTGTCATCAGACAGTGTGTGTGTAATTGTGTGTTTGGCGTGCGTGTGAGAAAGTGTGTCTGTTTATATGCAAGATATGCTGCTGAACTCACTATGTGATAAATGAAAGGAACTAATTGCCTGATAATTCTGAGGAAAAATGAAACAGTCTCTGCAGTAACTTTGTGACACTTTTCTCCCTCCAAATTTTTCATGAATACATTTCTGGGATGGTTCCACTTATTGCTGCTTTGTGACTTGGAGGAAGTTGACATTTTTGTGTTAAAGTAATTAAAAGTTAAGAGACCTGTTTTGTGTTGAACTGGTGTCTCTTTCCGTTGGATGATAAGACGATTGTTTGCCACTGTGACAGTCATACTGAAATATTGTTCTTAATAAAACAGTAATAATAAAAAAGAACTAACTGCAAGTCAGACTCTTTATTCTTTTTTCTGTTTGATAACACTCTAAAATGACTTTAAGTTTCCTAAAGGTAAGTAAAAGTGTCAGATCTCTTATGAGCGAACTGTGATGAACTCCAATAACAAAGATTCAGAAGGACTAATTTGGGATTTTGGGAGGGGTAGTTCTGCATGAGAGGTACTTTCAACCACCGTAGCAAACACAGAGCAAATGAAAACTTTATTTATTCCAGCAAAAATAATGTCTCATTTTCATGTAATGAACTTCTGAAACAATCCTCCTAAAACTCACAAATTATCAAGGTGATAAACCGATGACAAGTATGTTGTTGGAGCTGAGAGCAGCAGGTCTGTATCTTCACTCTGCTTTCTGTCAGTGCTGCATGTTTTTAGAGAGCTTAAAAACAGAAAAAAGAAACTCTCTCACTGACATTTTAACTTATTTTACAAACTAACAACATTAGCAATGTGTATTCCCCTAATGTGTGCCAGAAGAGGGTCTCTGGGATTGTTCATTTATTTTAGCTCACTGCTATTTGCACAACTAAATGGAAAAGAGCCATCTCTAATGTTATTAATCTCAACTGTTGTTTTTCCAGCTTTGACAATTCAAAATGTCAGCAGTGAGCGAGGTTTGTACTTTTTTATCCTGGTTTATTGTTTTGTTCTCTATTTGATTCTCTATTTTTGCATATTTACTATTATAATTGTCATTTGTTCATCGTCTCTGACAAATTATATGAGTGCGCAAACTGCAGACAGGCATATACTTTATATATATATATATATATATATATACCGTTCATATACTTTGTCTTTATATACTTAATTTGACTGAATTTGGTTTAAAACTGCACCTTGGTTTAAAAATGGGGAAACCAGTGCAATAAATCTAAACTTGAGAGTATCTTTCACTCACATTCATGCTTTTTGTCATCTCTTAAAAAAGAAACTGCCCAGACTTGGGGTGTAATATTTGACACCAAATAATTAGAATCATGTAATTTCTCTGTAGATCATAGCTAAATTAAAGTCTTTTTTGTCTTTACAGTCACCAATCTTGAAAAATCATCTCATTTGGACTATTACAGGCCCTTTATTCTGCAGCATATCCACAAGTCAATCAGCCGCCTCCTGCTGATCCGAAATGCTGCTGTTAGGCTTTTTATCTAATTACAGGAGACAGGACATTTATTACACCCACAGTTTCCTTTCTTTCATGGTCTCCCTCTGAGTTTTAAACATTTTTTGCTGATGACGTTTAAGATGCTGAATGTTCAGGTTACTTTTGAGATGTGCTGAGTCTTAAGAAATCCAGGCACAGCCTGAGATCTTCAGGCAGGTGTCGGAGTGAGCAGGCTTTCAATCACTTCTAAAAATTCACCTTAGCTGTAGTTCAAGACTTTCCTTTAGCGTTATTGGGTCTATTTTACTTGAGTTTATTTTATTGCTGTCTTATAATATTGCTGCTTTATTAATTCATGTAATTTGTTTCTGTTTTTGCCATCACAGTGTTTTTTCCATTGCAGTCTTTTCCACTCTTACATTAGCATCAGTAACCTATATTTAAACTAGCAGATTTAAATATTAGTCAGGTTTTCACATGTTCTCTGTACCTGACAACAGAATGTCCATTAATGTGGAAAAAAATACAGTTTTTCTTTGCAAGACACTCGATGCTGGCAGCTGCATAGCTCTGAATCCATCGCAGTTTGCTCGGCCTTTGATGAGATCAGAAACTATTTGTTTTTATCATCTGCATGCAGAAGCGTTTGTTTACCTTCACCAGTGCTGCGAGTGAGCATCGGAAATCTCAAAGCAAGCAAAGCAGCATTAACAGCTGTTGTTTGGACATCTTTTCACTGCTCACAAACCTGGAAACAAAAAAAAAACCTGTGTATCATCAATCCGGCTGCATTATGACAGTGATTATGACAGTATAATAACAAATGATTTTAATATTCTGTTGTGTAAAAGTGATGAAAAATCTCTTCTGCAGTAAAGGGAAATGAAAAGGAAGTCATCTCTTGTCATTTTAGAATAAAAATAGCAAGCAAGAAAAATTTAGACTTTTGCTACCATTTAAACAATATCAAAATCAGCAGTATTTCAGCTACTTTTTGACCTATTTTGTATTAATGTTTGTAGCGCTGGTGTTCATTTCTTTTGCTCAGAGCCTCCTGACAATAGAGACTGCAGTGTGCCGTACACCACTAAACAAGTTACTGTATTGAAAGACAAAGGGCTGTAATCTCCTCTGGGGTTACTGAGAGCCTTTAATTATTCATAGATTAATAGACTGTAAAAATGTGTGTGTCCCTAGATGGCCGCTTTATGTCCTATAAGTCTAACTAGCTATTTTTCTTCTGCTGTGCACTGGAAAATAGTCTCGTTCAGAGAGTGGGTATTTTCAACAGCAGGATGTATGCATGCTCCCATTAATGTTTATTGGATATTAATATTTAGGATATGCCAATTATATCCACAGTAGAAGCGGATTTGTCTGAAGATGAAGATCTGACACAACTTTTGGCAGAGAAGGAGGTTCAAATACAGACTCCTGACCACAGGACTCTGAGGGAGAAGCAAAGGACAGGCTCCATCACTGAAGTCTTATTTGGTAATTACCAGAGAATTTTAATAATGCTCTCATGGTGTCAGACGGTGTTACATGTATGGCTGGTACATGGACTCCGAGAGTTGTGATGGTCTTCTGTTAGACAAAAATTTCTCCGAATTAAACTACAAAACAGACAGTCTGTCATTGATCTTGGGTTATTTTTTTATCCTGCCAGTGGAATGGTGATTTTTCAAAGTGCACAAAAATGATTTATGTGACTGTTTTTTTTTTATCTGCTACACAGTATTTAAGCCAACAGCCACTCAGTTTAGCACCAAGTCTGGACATAATGTGAAAATGCTAGCATGAAGTGAGAACAAAATGTGCCTACCTTTTACATTAAATTAATAAAAAAAAGTGTTAACCACCTGCTAGTAAGAAGATTTTGTCACTTTTGTAAAGTGCAAGGCTGTTTCCCTTCTTCATGCTAAGCTGACTAGTAGTTGGCTTCAGATATATATTAAATACAATGCACAGCAAAACGTAAATAAGCTTTTTTCCAAAAAAATGTTGTCCTATTAATTTGTATCACAAAAAGCTAATCAGATAAAGTTTTGGCCGAATTTTACGGAGAGCCTACCAATGTCTGTTTACAGGTCTTAGTGAGTACTGAATATGTGGAAGAAGGTTTTACAGCTATGCTAAGGGAGCTGTGCTAAATCTAATAAACTCTTAAATGGACGTTGGTTGCAGTCAGTCGGATCTGAAGACAAAAAGTTTAAGAGTTTGCAGATAAGTTAGAAAGAGGGGAAAGAAGTCCGCTAACCAGGCTTCTGCCCCCCCCCCACCGTCTCTCTGCCCAAGGCCATTGGCTTGAGGCTACATTAGCCGCTACTAGCATAACCCAAAACTTAGTTTAGACCAGAAGCCTTGCTCAGTAGTA
>JAPZDY010000004.1:12019809-12042386 GCA_029783645.1 Ctenochaetus hawaiiensis | reverse complement strand
ATGCAGCTTTTATGTTGCACTGATTATTAAAAGTAAAGTTATAGCCTTTACCCATTCACTTAGATGAGGGCTTGGTCTTGTTAGCCTGAAATAAGTGCCGGGGGGCATTGCCAAGAAACCTGCTGAGTAAAGGGGTTTGCCTAAAAAGATTAAATTGTAGCCTGTCAAGTTGCATGCTGGGAGGTGCAGGAGATGTTTGAAATAGAAAAGATAGTATTTCTGGTGCTGTTGTAAAGATTTTAATCCTTTTTAAAACCCATGAGATTTTTTTTTAAAGATTGCAGTGATGAATTAGTAGAGTTCTAAAAAAAATGAAAAGGATGCAAAAAGTGGCCTCCAAAGTCAAATCAGAAACCTCTTAGACAGGTTTTAACTTGCCTTTTTCCTGCCATCTCCTCTGATTGGCAACAGCTTTAATTTCAGTCAGATGTTTAAATGAATATAATCTACTGTAATATCTCTCTTAGTTTTCCATCATGTAGCAAACCTGTAATCTCCATACAAATACTGCAAAAAAACAAGGAGTAAATAAATGGTGTATGGGGTAAGATTAAAACACAATCTAAAGCTGGTGCCTTGAGTAAAAATGTGCCTTTCCCTGATGCAGATTTTGTAATTTTAACTGTTTTGTCATCATGACAGGCATCTTTATGAACTGCCAGCAAATGCAGGAAATTTTAATGCATACTAATTCACAACTTTGCTGCATGGCCCGCTCTAGCAGTAAACAACAGATTTGAATGAGAAAATATCAGCCTTTTGGATTGAATTGGTCACCAGAATCGAGGATCTGTTAATTATGACTTAAAGGAATGTCAAAAAACAAACTTTGCTATGTTAGATCATTGTATCATCCAAAAGACCATCTGAAATATTGTTTGTCTGTGTAAAAACAGAATAGATCTTTTTCTATGAAGCGCTAAGGGCTCTCCTCTCTTATCAAAAGGAAGAGTTTTCTATTCCTCTTGCTGGGCATGTTGTACAATATAAATTCTTCAAGGGACTTAGACATTTTTTTCGGCCTTTATGATACCTGTAAGCAAGAGCTCCAAGGAAACAGCATGCATCTGTTTTTTAGGATTTTTTTTTTTTTTTTTTTTTGCTGCAGACCAAAATAAAATCCAATTATTTTCTGTGAACTCTCTCCACTGGCACATCAGTAAGCTTCTCAGAAAGGCATTCATGTTGCTCTCAAGTCTTTTCCTCTCCAATATGTTTTCTGATATTCTCTCTTTCCTCCTCATCACACACATACACACATGGCACACATCTACAGACTCTGTGAATGTGCCCAACAGCACGACTCGTCCAATAGACTTGACTGATCAAATCACTACTCATCAAGAAAGGATGTGATCAGTTTCAGTGGTTGACTGTTGAATATGTCAATATGGTTTTCTTGCATTTAGACGTTCAAGCCTAAACCTACATGTATCTGCATTTACTCACCCTACTTGACAGTCTTTACCTCTTCTTCTCTTATTCAGCTTCTATGTTCTCTTATTCATATTATGCCTAATTGTAACTGTCTCCTTCTTTTAGCTCTCATCTTCTGAGTCTTATATCCTATGTTCCTCACCTGCTCTTTTTTAATCCTTCTTCCCTTTTATATTCACAGCTAGATTTATCCGTTTTTCTTTCATCTTCTCATCTGATTTGTCCTCTCATATCTTTTACTCTCTTACTGTTACATCTTGTCGTCCTTTTCTTTCTCCTTTTCTGTTATTCCCCTCCCCCTTCTTCTTGTTTCCTCTTCTCTTTCCTTTTATTGAAATCCACCTTTATTTTAGAGGGTTACATTTAAAGCTTCATTGGTGGTGAGCAAATGAAATCAAGTAGTTTATAGTTCTTGTAAACAGCTGAAATGCATAACATTATTGCAGATGTATGTGTATAATTTTATGAATCATTGCTTTTAGCTAATGAGTAGTCCAGGGGTTGCAGGGGCCTCACTTGTTGTGCAGAATATATGATGGATCCAATTTGTCTTGTGCGTTTTAAGTAGTTGCAGTAAGCGTGCAAGACAACAGTGACATCATTAACCAAACATCTGGATACGAAGAGAAAGCTTTGGTCATACATGTAAAGGGACAATATATCAGCCGCTTTGGCACATTTTTCCAAACAATCCTTAATTTTTGCAAAACAGCTAGTGATGGCTTTCTTGAACTAACTTGATTACATACAAAAGCCTGTAATTTGCTCAAAACCCTTTATCTCTCTCTCAGTGAAGACCTATCACAGTGTGTCAGTACCATCAGAATGATAATTCCTAAAAAAAAACATTGTAACTCTGAGTCATAGTGCTATTTTAACACTGTATTATGTATTATGTATTATTCTTTTGTATTATGTTGTAATCCAATCTAATCTAGCTAAGATCTGGCTAAGAATGATTTAAAATGCTCAAGACTGCATATTTATTGGCAATTTTATCTGTATCAAGTTAGTCATTGCTGTATGTGGGAGACTGATTGCACCCACAGAGACTGGACAGGATTGACATTCATGTCTTTACTGTTTGTTGTGTAATTTGTTGACAGACCCTGTCACTGCGACACAGAAAGGAAAAAAAAAAAACAAGACAGTTTTACAGGACTCCATAGCACACCCACAGCTCAGTCATAACTCTACATGCAGCTCTGTAAGGTGATTTATAGTGCAGTCTCGCTGCACCTCCTGACGCTTCTGTCTGTCAAACCACCGATTCTTCACTTCGCAACAGACTTCTTCCTTTTTCAATGCAGTGCAGAAAGAATCTTTTGAAACGTCTATCCAGCCTCTGTAGACGTCTGCTGTGATGTCCTGACATGCTGCATGATCCAACACTTTGCACATTTCCTTTCATTCGTACGGGTCAAGAAACTCATCAATTAAAAACACATTTACAATAACAGTCAACAGTAATGCAAATAATATATGCTGAACCGATTATAACAACTGGTTCAAACATCTGGGCATGTAATGACTAATGGCAGGCGTAAAGACTACATACAAGAGAGCCTGTAGGATGCAGTGTGACCAGTATGAAACAACTCATAATGTAGGAAACAGCGTGCAATTGTTCATAATTGTTTGCATGATTGTTCCAAAGCATTTGCAATTTGTTCAAAAGAATGAGGAATTGCTTTGATTTTGTGCATAATTGACTAGATTTGGAGGTTGAACAAGCAGCTTTGAGAATTTCAATTCTGATCTGGGAAATGTTAGTCACTGAGAAAAACTGTAAGCAGTGTGTATTTGTTTGAAAACAAGCCTGCCCTGTTCACAATCACTAACTGGTTGCTGCTCAAAGACAATTTAGTCAGTGGTTTTGCACTGGGGAAATTACCTTTCAGTCAACCAAGACAGCGTTTCAACTCATTGACTCATGTCTTTGTACTGAGAGCTGAAAGAAATCAACAGAACTAACCACACTGCCCACGCAGGACAGTTTACATAACATGCTCTGCATAATCTATCTTAACTACATCACAGCTGTATCTCTAAGATTTCCCTGTCTCCCTTTTCATAATGCAATGGCATTTTTGTGCAGGATAAATATCTAGACATTTCTCCCTTTTTTTTTGGAGAAACCGCACTAACAGGCCCATCTGAAATCCACTTTTTCAATGATTCCACCTCCTCTGCATGTCAGCCTGCGCTCAGAGCAAACAGCTGCATGTCAGCAGGTCACTGGATTCACACTGCACACCTGCTCTGCTGCTGAAATGTAAAGAGTCGATAATGATCTGGAGAGATTCTACAGGGAATTAAATGCTTTTTGGTCTCTTGGTGATATTCATGATTTGGGTTGCCAACCAGGCAAAGCCAGACAACAGCCCTGAAGGCCCTTGTATTCTCTGTGTACCAGTTATGTGGGGAATTTAGTTAATTGCACATTTGTTTGGGAATATGCACCACAGAAGAATACCACCTGAACTGGTAAGAGCCTTAAGGCACAAATTAATTATTACCTATTACCTTTTGTCTTTTTAAGGTACCCCAAGTTAAAATTTACATGCATGTTTTGCAATTTTTAGCCAAATGCCAAGTTCTTTAACAAGGGTCTGTTTTTTGCCTGAGGCACACTAGCAGGTTAACATTATATTAGCATAGTGTGATATTGGCTAAGGAGTAAATCTTGCTGGGAAGAAGTTGTTTTTACTCAGAGGGCACCAGTTGACTGATATTTTGATATTTTTTAATGATCAAAATATATGAGTCGGCCACTGAACACTGAAATTTTATACATAAACACTCTAAGTTGAAAACTGCCTGACTGAATGTGTAAAATGTATGAAAGTGTCAGCAGCACAGTATATTTATGTCTCATGTCATGTGACAAAATGTGTCTGTCTGTGTGATTAATTGATATCTTCAACTACCAGGATTTCTATTGTTTTAATTTCCTAGGCAGGCAAACTAATATATCTTTCTTGCCTGGTGAGACACATTTATCTCCAAATTTTATGATTTTGTAATTATTTTTTTAACAAACAGAAAGATCAAATACCCTTCATGAGATTAAACAAAACTTTTGTTTGATCTTAGCAAACCATATAAAACCAAGGGGACTATAAAAGAAATTAATTGTGACAGCCATTTTTCTGTTGTACACAAACAGTTGAGGTTATGGAGACTTATAGTTTTTACTGGACAGTGATGTAGTGGGATATTGACTTGTTCCAATCACAGTGCTCTATCATACTGTTTGTTTTGCATTCACAATCTTATTTTGAAATGTCACCAGCAGTGACAAACGCTAGAAAAAATGCAGTGTAATGGGCATCCCTGTGGATTAGTGGTCTAAGGTGCATATACCATCTAAAAGCACCTTACCAGTTCAATTTCAGCTCGGAACTTTTGCTGCATCTCTTCCCCCTTGCTCTCTCCCAACATTAATTTCTATTTTGGATTTTTTTTTTTTTTAATTTGAATTTCTGCTTTATTATTGTGATAGTGACAACTGGAGACAGGGGATGACATGCAGAAAGAGGCCAGGCTGGAATTGAATCCGAGCCGCTGCAGAAAGGAGTCAGGCTTGATACATGTTATGCACACAACCAGGTGAGCTACCGGAGCACTGCCTGTCTCAACTGTCATCTACCAAATAAGGGTAAGAAAAAAGACGACTATGGTGGGGTAAAAAGTGTACATTTTATCTCTGACATGTAGCACAATAAGAGTAAGACAAAAGCTTAGTAGTGGCCAGTTTGTGTGGTGAAGTATTTTTATGCCTCTGTGCGGCTCATCAGGCAACATGAGGTGAAGCTTGGCTTACATTAGCTAAATATAAATATAACAACTAACTTGTCACACATGCATTGCCCTTGTTATATAGGCTACCTGAGAGAAGTGAGGCATTACTTTTGTCCTACTTTCAGTTTTCATAACAGGCTAATCTCATGCATCTTGTTGGAGCATGGCTATAAATGGGTACAATGAAAAAAAAACAGGCAGATTTTTATCTTTTAAAATGAGAACCATGTCATTATTTTGTATTTGTCTTTCTCTACAGTTTACTCGTATAATAAGTTAACACCTTCATGTATGACGGCTATGTGTAGCACAAAGGTATAATGCCGTGACGTTACCCTGCAGATTTTATGTTATTGGTGCTGTGATTTTCAGCCTCAGGGTCAAAGTTCACTGATTTCATCTCCTCCTGCTGAGCCGACCTGCTTACCGTCGCCATCAGCACTCCAGTCATGCTCGGCGCAGTTCGCTGTTCCTCACACAGTCACCTGGTGAAACCAAATCCTGTGTGGCCTCAGACTGAGTGATGATACAGAAGAGGAGACTGAGCCTCTGTAATTTCACCCTCCCCTATCACATCTACACCAGTTTGTCTGACTCTCACTGCTTCTCTATTTGTGTCGATCTCTTTCTTGTCTTCACTCCGCTGAAATTCGACCTGAAAAAGTGTCTGCGAGCATGTATCTATTCGTGTTTCGTGTGTTTGCTCGAATAATTGTTTGAGTGCATCTGCGGTTGCCTGTGTTCTCGTATGGCTGTGCTGAGAAGTTGCGAAGTCAACAAAAAAAAAAAAGGGAAACTTCAAAAGCATCTTCCAGAAAAGTCAACTACTGTGAAAGTCATTGTGTGAGAATAACTCCTCCTCTGCTGCTGCTGTCAACATTGTGGACTTCAAGGGAACACAGCAGGGGCGCAGAGAGGAAGCACTTTAATTGGACACAGTCTGAGATTTTCAATTTGCATGGAAACTTGTGCCGGCAGGTACACGTATATGTACACACACAAGTACACACACACATGCATTTAGGCAAACACACACTGACATACAGGCTGACTGTTGTCACTTCAATGGAGCTGATTAATTCTCATGTTTTGTGATTGTGGCAAAGCTGCAGATCAAGTGTTTTTGTCAGTTTTTTTTTTAGAGCTACAAACTTTTGTGAGGGTTTGTCTCAGATTTGAAGCAGCGCATTTGATTTTCGTTTTTTTCAGACACTGAGTCTTCACAATGAATGACAAATTTAACAATCTTGTGCCAATTCAATTACTATTCCAGTCTCCTAAACTCAAAAGGGTGTCATAAAGTATTTTCACTTAAGAAAAAGAGGATAGTATTATAAATATAGCCACAGATGCATAGAGTGAGAATTTGCATTTTTTAATATAATACAAATAACCCTCGCTTAATTGCAATATTGGGCACGATGGTTTGGGAAAAAAAAAATTGAGGAGTTGAGGATTTACTTCGAGGGCAGAAAAAAGAGAGGGAACCAATCTCTGAGCAAGAGGGGGATTAAATCTGCAGGCCACAAAAAGAAATGACATACCTCTGGATATAACACACACTGAGCCACAAGCAGGCAGATAAAACATTCAGGAGTGGGCTGTGCTGTCTGACAGTCGGTGACAGTGGCTGCCAGCTCAGAAGAGCGAGAGCCGAAAACTGTTGTACTGTCCTTCAGTCGGAGTAAAGGCTGAGCACAGCCTGATCCAGTTTTGTTCCCTCTGAGCCTTCTCAACAATTGAGCGTATTTATCTTTGTATTTTATTTATACAGCACTTTTTCAAAGGACAGTCATGAAGTGCTTCACCAAGGTGGAAATGAATACAAAAAATAACAATGGTACACAAACCAAACAGCAACATAAGCACAGAAGCAAATGTCAAAAAAAAAAAAAACATATGAGAGACCAAGTAAATGAATGAAAGAGGATTATATAAGTGCAACTCAAAAGAGTCGGAAAAGTAGCAAAATATGTTGTTCCTATATCTGAGCTGACAGAAGTCTGTATTATGAGTGAAGGATAATGCCTGATGAGGCGTCCATTGTTAGAAATCAACGGCAGACCTGATTATGGATATCTCAAAGGGCATTTATCCATGTTTATTTGCTGGAGAAGTAAGAAATAAGTCCACTTATTTGTATTTTCATGCTTTTTGCAAGAAAAATATTAAGTTTTTCTCATGCCATGATTGTGTTTCCCACCCCTGCCACAGTCTGTTCATCCTGCTGCTGACTGAAAAAAATACACAAGTATCTCCTTACTTACCACCAGACTCAGCTGTTACCCTCAAGCTGTGAGATTTGTCAACTATCCTCACCAATAAAATGTTTAAAGTATTTTTTTTTAGAGTTTTCTAGAATTTTTTAATTATATACACATTATGGTAATTTTATAGTATTTTTACTCTGATAGATATTTTTCTAAACCAGGTGACTATGCTGTTTTATTGCAGGTTTAAAAAGGTTTGACCTCCATCAGTCTCTCTGACATACAAGTGAATATTTTGCATACAGGTCTCTGTCAGCCAAAACAGTGCAAACTAATTCACATAAAAAAAGCATTGTAAGCACATATGAACTCCCACACAGAGCTCATCTCCTAAAGGTGTTTCTCTTGAGCCTTTGATATTACTAATAATTGTTTTTCCTGACGCACACATTTTTCTCTGCACTTATGTGCTTGTAATGTCCTTCCTTTAATGATTTTGTTGCTGATGCTGATAATCTTGAGATTAACTTTAATTAAAAAAGCCTAAGTTTAAAGCTCATTGAAGAATACATTTTTATAATGCTGATGAAGGTTTTCCCCAACAAATTTGACTAAGAGACAGTCAGTGAATAATGAAATGGGTTTATTTTCTTGTAAATGAAAAACACAAAAATGATTTATTTAATTTAATTTGATTTTGATTTAATTTGTTTGAAATAGTTAAGAAAATAATAGGAGCACAGGGAAACTTGCTGATATTGTGATGCTCTATTTTTTTTGCACTAAAAATATACTAAAGGTTTTCTTAACAGTTCGGTGTCTAAGGCTCAGTGGCATTTATAGGTGAGGCTGCTGATTGCAACCCATCAAATATCCCTCTGCTCATCCTTCCCTTCCAAGCTTGAGCAGGTAGTGACTGTGAAACCTGTGGAAAACATGACAGACCCATCCAAAGCTAATATTAGCTTCTTCCATTTGGGTTTAACAACCCTCTGAGCAGGTCTCTCTCTCCAGGAGCGTGGTGGGTGCGGCTGAGGGCAATCAGCAAACTGGCAATACAACTTTGGCCTAGTATATTAAAATACTATAATACTATATACTATTAAAATGTTCTTGAAACACAGATGCTGACTGCCGTCTTCCATGACTTTTACTATATTATGTTTGGTTTTGTTGTGTTTAGTTTGTCTTTTTCATTATCTGATATTATACACATGACCAATAATATAAACTTGTTGAATTGAAAAGAAACAAGTCTGCTGTGGAAAAGACCTTGACCATTTGCATTGGTTACCCACTGCTCTTTGTGTTTTTTGCAGAGGGCGCTGACCATTTGTGAAAGAAAAAACAAGAAATAATGGAATAGAAGAAGTGGAAGCGCAGTTATTAGTAACATTTTCTTCACTGCTCGAACATTAATTGTTAGTTGTCAAAAGAGTGTTAAATTAACGCACCTGAATTAAAGAAATGGGAGAAGAGCAGCACTGTGGAAACTAAAAAAAGCAGATGACCTTTGGTGGTGTTGCAGATCCATCACAAAGAAAGTCATTTAGCTATACGTTAATTATAATACAGACATGTCCTCCAGTCTCTGTTAATAACCCAGGTATTCCTGACCCGTCCTCTTAGAGTCCTTACTTGGATAAATTTGGCTAATAAAATCACAAATCTTATTTGTTTGTAAGACTAAATGCTGTGACACACATGTACATTCGTCATGCATATTGGTATGTTTTTTTTTCCTTTTTTTTTTGAAGACTTCATATTTGCATGCTTCCTAAAAGAATGTGCTATTGAGAGCAGTGTTAATATTAATCCTGTTGACAACTGGTGTAAAGGTCGTGTTAACTTAAACGAAGTCCATCAAGTTTATGACAGGTGACACATTAATGTTTTAATTAGCAGGTGAGAAATACTGCAGTTGTTATTAGGGACATGTGACTGGTGCATATCCTAGCAACAGATACAGCTGTTAACCCACTGAAACCTTTTGCATTTCTCTAACTTTATTCACTGGTTTTTGGTGTAATTCTCACTGTACATTTCTTAGTCAGTGAAACTTTCCTTTTCATCATGAAGAAAATAGTTTCCTGAAATAATCTGATCTCCATGTCCACAGACTAGCTTTTTCTGGAGCTCTGAGTTGTATTTCAGAATCTGCACTTATTGATGTTTTTTTTAAGCAATGACCAAAATGTCATGAATTTTGTGCAGTTTGTCTCTATGGTTTGGTTCATATCTGTTTGCAGCTCACATGTAAAGAAAGGCCTTTACTTATTAATCAAGGGCAGTATAATAAATTATAACCATCAGAAACTACAAAAAACAGTTACTATCTTGCTGTTTCAGTGAGCAGAACAGTCTAGTTCTTAGTTAAAAATAGATGTGTGGAATTGCCATGAAGGCCAAGTCTCGAAGAGCTGACGAGGGGGCTGTTTTGAGCCAAGACTACTTAACAAGCGCAGAGCTGCCAGCTCTCAATCATCTGGCATAAGATTCATACTTTCAGTGTCAGTCTGAGGCTCTTATGGCTCTTCAATAAATGTGACAGGCTCTGGTTTCATTTGGTAAAATATGAAATTGATGTTGGCATCCTGAACCAAAAGAAACCAATCTTCATCTATTGTCTGTGTCTTTTTTGCTTGTCTCAATCTCATGCATTATGAGACTTATCTGCAACAGGAATGTAAATATGACTAAAAACAGGTTTACATTTCACACCTTTCATATCAAGAAGTAGGTGCCAATCCTAGGCATGTATAAATTTATCTGCATCAAACAGGCATAAAATACAGCTAATATTGAGTTCTGTTTTGCTATGACAAATGGCAAATGACTCCCCAAAGACTCTTTCCATCCAGTGTCAGCCTGCTAATTTTATTTTTTAAAATTAGTCATAATTGTTTATATGTATGGAATCATGTGTGAATGTGGACGTCTGTTGAAGAGACAGGAAGCGAGAAAATGAACTAGAGAGGCAGGATGTGTTTTTAATGTAGCATAACTGTTCCTGAGGTTGCATTTGCTTTATTCATTTCATATGCAAATTAGTTCCATCATCATGCCACTGTGCAGTTTAAATTACATTCACCCGATTAGTGTCATTACATTTAAATCTTTATCTCCCATGATCTGCTCCAGCTACTTATTCACTCATGCTCTGATCAATCCAAGTACCTGAAGTCCCTGAGAGTAAGAAAATATATTCTTTAGCCCTCTGGGTAACACTTAACCCCCATCTTTACTTATAAGCAGTATAGATGCTTAAAATGCTTGGAGTACACTTCAGCGTATTTATACACAGATGGAGCAACATTTTAAATATGTTACACTTGTATTTGCATAGCCAGCATTTACTCATACTTAATAAATGATGACGATGAGGGAATGATAACATTTTACCAAGTGAAAATAAATAAAATATGTGAAAGACATTTTACAATTAAAAAAATAGATTTGCAAATTGTACTTGCAGATACATTTTCATATTTATATCATAAATTATTTTATTTTTTAAATTATTAATGAGTCTTTATTTTTTCATTGGAAATCTTGCTTACTTTCTCTAACAACTGGGCAAACTCAATCTTCTGACGATGTGCATTACAGGCTTGGCAAAAAAGGGAACATTAAGATTAAGAACATTAAGAACATTATAATTTTTTGACAAACCGAAGTGTACAATCAAGCTCATACTTCTGAACACCTATGAATAATTAGGACATGACTATACGCAGTTATTCAATTCCTTATGACACAACAACAAAATAAGAAATAGGTCCTTCGGGAGCCTGCATTACATTAATTTAACATACAAGCTTAGAGATGTAATTTAGCCTGCTGCTGCCCTGCTAGCTTAACCTAGTTTAGCCTACCAGTTAATGCCACAGTCAAACCAACCTAATTATCTTTGCTATCAATCAATAAATCAGGTTTATTTGTCACATCTAATCACATAAGGTAGGATGGCTTTTGTTCAGTACAGACACACAAAACAGAGTGACATTGAGGCTCTGCAGGCCTGAACTGTATGACGGCTGAGACCCGAACAGCTAAGAAACAACTGAGTCAATTTAATCTTGGAGACATACACAATCAATCCCATCCTTCATAATCAGGCTGTCACAGAGGTTGAAGTTAGTCTTAAATTTTTTCATTTTCTAACAGTTATATATGATTAAATTTGTTGATGTATACAAACATACATATAACTTATTTGCACTGATTTGTTACATTCTCTAACTTTCTCGCTCCAATTATCTTTCCTTACCTCGCCATCTGTACTCAAATTTTTTTATCCGTAAGTTTTCCTGGCTAAAAATATACAGCCTGAACATGAAAGCACCTTGGGTAAATTTTTAGCCCCCTTTGTTTTGTGCTGACAAATAATCAGTGACAGACCCTTCTCCTGGTGCTGGCGTGGCACTAAAAAGAAGTGAAATGAAGTGTGGAGACACCTGAGATTACTTCAGTGGCCAGCTTAGTAGATCTTTAATTAGAAGAGAGAAAGAACGTTTTCATGTTTAATTAAGTTAAGAAATGAATGTTTCCTTTTATCATTTAGAAGCTGGATGTTTTCCCTTGGCAATTAAACTCCTGTGACAGATGTTCAGACCCCGTTCCCATTTCTAGAAACTTATCTTTAAAGTGTTTTAATCCTCACAACTCAAATCTTTTGACATAAACTGACGCACACCCATCTGTCACTTTGTCTGTCCTGCAACTGGAGGTTGTTCAAACTCAAACTGTGTCACTCCCTAAAAGATGACTTCTCAACTTAAACATCATATCACCACCTCAGAGGCCCCGCATCCAGACAACATGCTTCATCTTGCAATGACCATTTGAAGTGTGTGACATTTCAAAAGCATTATAAGTGTCAAACATTAAGAATGGGGTTCAATATTCAGCAGCAGTTCATGTGTACAATTGCCTAAATAGGCACGCACCAGACAATTTGCAAAGGTTAGAAACGGTTCATTTAAATCTAATATTTTCAGTGGGTGGTGGCTTAAGTTTGGAAAGGCTCACCAGATGAAGTAAGATACTTTGAATCCATTAAACTTTTTAAGAACATGTGAAAATTATCAGTAGAATGCAAATAAACCAAACCCTCCTCCACCCATGTAATTTATTGTGTAGCAACCTCACTACTTGCTAGTTTGTTAACACCGTAGCATCCCCCTTCTTCACAATTAGCATCTGTGCAAACCAGACTGTACTTTAATTGCATTATTGGCACACTCGAGTACCAATGTTTAACAACAGGAAAGCCTTATTGATCAAAGCGTGGGAGGTTTTATCTTCAGTCAGCAACCTTGATCCTCCTGGACACACACAAATACACATGGTTAGTATGTAAACTCATACATACTTGTGCTTCTTTTTTATTCTTTTGGTATGTTTGTGCTGTTACTGTTACTTTTAATGTTTAAAGCACCAAATAACTGAGACAAATTCCCTGTATGTGTAAACTTACTTGGCAGTAAAGGTTTTTCTGATCTCACTGACAGTGCTGAGTACATATCTTTCGTAATTCTTTTGTCTCAGTTTTATTATAAATCAAGGTTTCACTGAGTCCAGGCTTACTGCTTTTACCACATTTCCCAGGAAGAATGACAGTCTTGAGTCTTATGTGGCTCTGAAATGGAATCAGCTTCCCACACTGTAGCTTTGTGTTATTATTAATTCACCATATAGGCTACATGCTGAGTGTTTACTCAACAGCCACTTTTCCTCAGCAACACAAAACAGGATTTTCAGTGTTTTGAATAACCAAGTTGTTGATAAAAAAAAAGGGATTAAAAGCCTGATTTAGTTCAGTATCACATTCAATCTCAAGTATCTCAAAATACAGACAGCCTTGCCTGTGGCTTTGCTCTACAAGATATGCAGTGCTATAAAAATAGAATAAGACCTGTTTAGCCTTGTTTGACAATGTAGTGGGAAGAAGAATATTGGGAGCAGCTAAGGCCAAGCAGAAACAGGCTGGGGTTATCTACATGTGATTGAAATCATTTCCTTCCATCAAATTTTCATGAAATAGTCCACATTCCCAGGTCCATAAATGACAATTATGCAATGAATGGCTGAACAATATAGAAAATGCCATTGGTCTCGCATTTATACCACATGAATATTTCTTACAAGAGGTAAATAAATCGGAAACTCACTGGAGCAGCAGTGAGTGCTGAGTTCTGCAAAGTGCAGCTTGTGTTATTGTGTTTTGCATGAAAATGGCTGTTTAAAATAATCAGCATAGCTGTTGCTTGTAAATCATGGCCGTCCTTTGCAGCCCTGGAGGAAGAAACAATAAATTTTAATGTCAATTTATTTTACAGCAGGACAGCAAGTCTTATCTGCTGATTATGTCTCTCAGTGGATGAATCTTTGTGTCCAAGAGTGGGTCTGTAGACGTGAACCTAAGACCAAAAACATTAAAATTTAAAACAAAACTATATATTTTTTTTACTATGAGGTATAATTTTTATTTGGATTATGCTGCAAATTAACAAGACAGTCAATTTATGAGTGAAAGCAGGTTTCAAATCTGTTTTGAATTCAAGTGGTTAGATTACCTGCTCATTAAATTTCTTTGTACCATGAATAACATTTTCATTCTTGACATGCTGGATGCTTGTGTAAAAGGTTTACATAGTAGCTGCATTTTTACAGAATTATCTGAAAGCCCTCCACCTTTTTTTTTTTTTTTTTTTTGCTGTTTTATCATGTTATAATGTGAATATGAGCAGAAGATGCAGTTTTATTAACATATGTTGCTGAACTCTTTTTGTTTAAAGTTCTCACAATGTTATGAGAAATGCAAAGGTTCATTGCCTACAGATCAAAAAGTTTCCCATCTCTCTGATGAAATAAGACTGAAGACAGAAATAACCAAACAAAAAAAATAAATTATACACATGAATTGTATTCTATAATGTTTTTCTCACAAACTGCAGTTGCTGTAGCTACACTGAAAATCACGGCTGGTTTGCCCCTTGCCTCTTCCTCGAAACACATATTTGAATCCTAAGAACCATTTGCTCTCTCACAGAATCCTAATTTGCAACTCATTTATTTTGTTTTGGAAAAAAAATGAAGTCACTTTGGACTTAGGTGCCACTAAAATTAATATGTTTCCTGTAAATTACAATTCCCTTATTTTAAAAATGGAAATATTTTTGTGTACTGTAGATACAAGACTAGAGTATTAAATCCCAGGAGAGATGCACATAGCCATCGATTTGATTACTTTTGTTAGATGGAAGCAATATTTGTACTTATTAGAGTTCAAAGACATTCATTTGGTGAAGGTGTCAGTGGATAATAGTTGGATCATTTATTGTGTGTGTATCGCTGATGCCTTTATGAGTCTGTTAGTTTGTTCTCCAGGTGTCTTTGTAACATTCATTGTTATCTTGCAAGCATAAACAATGTTGCTGTCTTAAATCTAGTGTGTCAGGTTATACTGTGTCTTGTATTTATGCATAGAGTTGCACTATTTAAGGTTTTTTGATATATACACACAATGTATATTGTTGATGACTAATATGCTTTATCTGGTCTTTTGATGTTGTTTCAAATATAGAAAAAATATTGGTAATCTTAAGGAGGGCTAAAGACTTTAACACATGGTTGTTGTGTACTGAATGTACTGAAAAAAACATGTACTGAAATTCATATGTCCATGTTTTTTCCACATCCACATTTTCAAGAAAACAATTGAAATATGGATGTGGAAAAAAAAATGTGAATGTTAAAGAAAGTCAAAACACTCCTTTGGTTTTTCTCACACTTCTGAAGGTGTGATTTCAAAACTGTATTCGTCTTTTTCTGAGGTTTTCTTGCCGAGCATTTCTAATTAGCTCACCGTGGTAATCCCTGCATAAACCAGCAGGTTATCTCCTCTCCAAAGTCTGTTCATCAGTTGTGACACCTAGCATCAGGTTTACCTCTATATCTGGTTAACGGCACCCTATGGATCTCTATCTAGGCCAGTGTCTTACTGTTTAGCCCACACATTATTCTTTCCAACACACACTCACATTTATCTATCCTGTTTGTTGGAAAGCCTGAGGTATTTTTGGTTTATCTCCTGTGGTGTGAAAATGCATTGACTCCTGTGTTGTTTTGATGATTGTAAACACAAGTTGAGGTGTGTGCATATGTGCACATGTGTGTGACTTGCTAAGAATAAAACATCAGCATTCCTCTTGGGGTCCTTTTTTATCATAACCTGACAAACATGTCAACAAACAAATCAACAACATTAAAAGACACATTTTTCTGCACTTTGGCTGTTCTGTTTGAGATTATTTCTTCCCCAGCACCAACTTCCTGCAAATATTTTCCTTCACTGATGCAAAGTAGCTCACAGCCCTTTTAGTTTCCATTCAAAATGTTTTTTTTCTCTTCCTGTCCTAAAGTTGATCAGTTGATGATAGGATATAGATATAGATTCTTCCTCCACACTTCTACTGCTTGCGGATTGGTGAAGATACTCCCTCCATTCCTTCCTCCACTTCATTGATGAGGACATGATTTCCTCAGTAAAGGATGCTCATGGAAAGACATGAGAAAAAATATTAGGTTAAGAGGTTAAGAAAGTAAGTCTTATCTTTCTTTTGGTTGGAATTCTTTTTATGTAATAAAAAAGGATACAACACCTGTAGTACTTTAGTGCCTTAACATTTAAAAATGACAAGAAAACATGTCCCTCTCGCTCTCTTTTTTACCAGAGATTGATGATTGTGTTTATACATAAAACAAAGATTATAAATCATGCAGTACAAATCACAATACTCAAAAATATGAATTAATCTGCAAAGTAAATAAAATCATTATTGTGCCACATTTTCATCAATTAATGCAATAATAATCCTTGCAGCTGGTACTTCTTCCATTATGACTAAACTTAAACTCTGATATAAATGGAGTACTAAACATATAAATGTACTCTAAAACCAAGCAATCATAATTTTAAACAAATAGAGGATTTTGTATTGGTAAAGTCATTTTTACCTTTTATGATTGAAATCTTTTCAGTTTATCAGTCAAACATGGCTTGAAGGGAAATGTTTTGTTGGGAGAAAGGCTGACAGGCCAACAGGGAAGGGACGATCTAAACCTCTTCAAGTGTTAGTGAAGGTTTATGCACAGAGATGATAAAAGTAAGTTTGAAAATTTGACTTCAAATGTTAGAGATAGTATAGGAAATGCATTTTATATTATTTAATTTAACTTTATTTCTGTGTCCTATTCATTATTTGATGGATACCACATGATTGCACAAGTTTCTTCTTACTTTAAACTTTTTTTGTAAATACATCAATTTGATTGAATTATAGATCTCTTTTGTTGCAATACAGCTTTCAGCCACTGATGGCAGCACTGAGCACAATGATGGTAGAGTGACGCATTCTTTGTCTACAGGTGTAGAGAAAGAATGGATCATGTTGGACTGATTGAATGTGATTGTTGACCTCAGTGTGCATAACTTTCACAGTACTGATGTAAGTTGTGTTTGTCATACCATTTATTTCGGAGGACTGCTAAAATGTGTGTTTTAACTTTGGTGAGTTTGCTCCAAATTTGTACTAATTTGATTTCCAATATGACTAACTAGTACAATACAATGTGAAGTAATATATAATTGTAATTTTTGACTAGCAGGCCAACGGTTTTCCAGACTGCGTAAACAAACAACCAAGTCCTAGCTAGCTAACCTTTACGTACTTACTACTACTGAATGCTGTTTGGCTAAGTTACTTGACTATATGACCAAAATCAATAATTCGCAAGCAGTGGCAAATAACATTAGTAGCAAAGATAGTTTACTCATTCATGTTAAGTTTTGACACAGCATAAGTAACCTAAGACTACCTAAATGCTGGCATGCATTGTATTGCTTTATTTGAATATATTTTCGGGTTGTAATGTTAGTGTTACATCCTTAGTTTATGAAAAAGCCTAGTATTTTCTTACCCCTTTTAAAATGTTTCATAACATGCGCCATAAAAACAGATGAGGTTGTGTCAACTTGACATATATCACCATTAACTGAAAAGATTATTTTTGCTAATAATATGATTTAATAAAGTCAATAAACAAATCCTTAGTGGTAAATGAGATAATGTTGCATGGCATTAGGTTACAATTTCATTTCCTTATGTTGATTTTGTTACACTTGTGATTTATGTTATTTTTCATCAGTAAAACAGTGTTCTTCATCTGCAGACAACCTTCTTGAGAAAGAGATTATTCGTATTGCCTATAAAATGTAAAAAAAAAAAGAGAGACCAAAACATTGGAAGCTGTAAATTTTTTCAGTCCTTCTTGATGACTTTAAATTGCTTGTTTTGTTGAACCATAGGTTAAAAACCAAATTAGTCAGATAATTGTCAAGAGTGTCCCAGAAAAGAAAACATCATCATGTTTTGGAAGTGGGATTCTAATAAATTTTGGGTGTTTTTACAGACAAAAAGGAATTAACAATTATCATTTTGTTGTAAATTAATATTCTACTGATTGACTCATCAATGAATCAACTAATCTTTGATGCTCCACCCCAGCCACACTTGAATAATGGATGTTAATAAGTGACAGTTTTAATAAAACAGAGTTTTTAAAAGCCAAACATTTGGTTGCTCAAACTTTTGCAATGTGAGGATTTTTTTTCTGTTTATAATCATGATAAATTATTTATCTGTGTTTAGACTTTTTTTGGGGGGGAGCTGAGCAAGATGTCGCTATTTGGAAATAAAAGTTTATATGACAGTGAATAGGCTAAAAATTTTATTTGTTAAAAAAATGTTTGGGATGTTGGTACCAACTCGTCTCCTGACAAATTCTCAACACAGCTTCATGCTCTCTATGAGTAAAATTTGATGCTGACTCTATGAGCAGCATGGAGAGACGGCAGCCACTAGAGGCTGCACTAGTAAGGACACTGGTACACAGATCAATAATGAGAGAGAAGGACTGGAGAATCAAAGGAATCACAGGAGAAATAGCAAAAAAGATGGTGATATATCAGGCACTTCGGAGCAGCAAGAATGAGTGACAGAGATAGTAGGAGTGAGAAATACAACCTGAGAGAGAGAGCATCTGAGCTCACTAGAGAGAGAAAGAGAGAGAGAGAGGGGGGGGGAGAGAAAGAGAGAGAGAGAGAGGGAGAGGGAGAGGGAGTGGAGCAGCACTCAACCACGTTGCCTATCCTCAGCTTTCCCTCTGCAGCTGTGCGAGGCAGAGTGAGCGGCGGGGAGGAGAGAGCACATCTGAGTCTCGTGGAAAACAGCAGGACCACGTACCACTTGGCCAAGAGATCGATGCACTTACGCCACACAGGAAGGGTGAGCAGCCCGTAGGACGTCCGTGTACTGCCAGAGAGAGAGCGAGTGAGTAGCCAAAGGGACAGAGAGAGTGAGGGGAGCGAGAGGAGAGAAGATTACCCAGGGCCAATTTGAATGCTTTCAGCTGGCCACTCAGAGCAGGTGAGTTAACTTGTGCCTGTGTGGAACGGGGGATGGATGTTCGGCAGGTGCATTCTGCTTGTGATAAAAGTGTGTATGTATGCAGATCTTGTTTCTCCACTGATGCACATTTATATAGTTATATGCTTTTGTGTAAGTGATGTATGTCCTGTTTTCTTTTCTGTTGGAGTTTGTGCATCACTTGCAAGACACTGTGCATTTATAGTCACAGGCAGGTGATTAACTGGGGAACCTTAGCATCAATCAACCTGTTGTCATGCTGAGCGGAGAGCAACACAACAATAGCTGCTTAATGACTCCCTCCTGCTGGTTTGTGTGTTTATGTGCATGTGTGTGGGTTCTTTTGTTGTTTAAATGCAAATGTGTGTGTTTTTGTTGTAACAGGTGAACCGTGCCTAAATTACAGCCACATGGAAAATTATTAATAGTCATTATAAAAGCTTGCCTTGGGAAAATTAATTGGAGTAGTTGATTCTGTAACATGATAATTTGTCACAACTGTCATGGAAAGGATATTTGATTAAAACCAGTGCTGTTGTATTTAGATAGACAACTTCTTGCACCAGTTGACGGATTTTCTTCTTTTTGACATTCTTTTGCTTAGTTTGGATGAATATTTGAAATTGATTTCATGATCATTCAGCTTATTTAATAGACTGCGGAATGTTGAAGAGAAAAAATATGGACTTGTCGTTTTGTACCTGTAATGTGCTAAAAAATAACCCTTCACATTTCTAGCTTAGGTATGATGTGGTGCTTTTAAATTTGTTCAGTGGACTGTGTACGTAGTTGTTATAGTTTTCAAAGTTGTCTCCATCAGATGAATCATCATTCATTAAAAAATGGTAAATGATTGTTTTTTTGATCATTGATAGTTGTCATCGTCCAGTATTTACAAAAACTTGTTGTTGACTGTTGGTTTTTAAGTTCACTTTACTATCTTTGCTTCATAGATAATTCAGTGTGTTTCAGCTGAAGTGACTTATTATTATTAACTATGGTGACATTTAGAAATTCCCTCTATGTGTGCATCATCTCTGCATGTATTCTCATGCTGTACCTGGTTTGGCAATAGCATGCCATGGTCGATATGTTCCATCATCCATCTGTATGTGTCTCTGTTTTTCAGTCTCTGTTCCTCTCCCTTTCCCATAACTGCCCCCTCCTGCTTCTCTCTTCCCCTCATGTCATCCTGTGAAGGTTATTGCCATATATTGAGTCGGTTTAATTTGTCAAAGTCAGCCAGGCATATTGTCCACGGTCACAGCAGGAGGACAGGTTGGGGGATCCAGTGTTAGGAATTGACATCATACTGGAAGCTGACAGTGACAGAAAAAGGCAGACGTAAGGAAAAGAAGAAACACAAGCAGAGAGAAAAGCACCAATTCAGTTTCTAAGCTACGCAGTTAATTTCTGAGACAGTCCTTTTCCTTTTTTCTGTGTGTGTGTTTGTGTGTGTGTATGTGTGAGTGTGTGTTTCTGTGTAGGCTGTGAGTGGGGAGGCTTGAGGTTATCGGTCTCTGGATTTATCATATCTCGCTCAGAGCTTGGCATTCCCTCTCTCCCATGTGGGTCCTGTGTCATTAAGCTGAGACACTGAATCTGAGAGATCACTTTCCCTCCTGCATCTCTCTTTCTCTTCCTGGATTCACCGGACTCTCTCTGTCTTTGCCTTTACCTTTCCCTGGCTTTTTATCTGTTCATCACTCACTCTGTCTCTCTTTCTCACACACACACATAATCTGTACATATGCAGAAACATGCACAGAAGACATTTACGTAAGTATGACTGCATTTGGGAAAAACTGCTGCTCATAAAACATGCATTCCTTATTGAATTTAGAGTGAAAGTGTGGAGGAACATGTGATGGAAATTCAAATTAAATACAGATTACTGTACTGTGGCTCTAATATGATATTTTTACCATCCGCAATGGTAAAAAGAGGCGTCCTGTCCATTTAAGAAAATTTCATGTGAATGTGGACGATTTCTCTGGGACATGCATTACTATTTAACAGCATACACCAGTTTTATGAAAATGCAATAATGGTGACATCTTACTAACTAGAAAAAATGCAAAATTATTCAGTAGCTTACTCTCATTGTTTGTAGTTTCCTGTTTGCATTTGTTGCAGTTCAGTTTGGATAAGAGCCTGAGTGTAGTGGTTAAATTACAAATGCAAATTGTTTCTATAAATTGCTTAAGGAGCAGGTGGTATTTGTTAAATTTTTCTCATATTCCCACTGTGTTGGGATTATCTGTAATATTTTTTTCCCTTCCTCTCTTTCCAAATTACTCACATTTATTTGAGTGCCAATGGGCAGCCGAACAAGATTGCAATCGTCCATGTTGTGATTAATAATTTACATACTTCTTTCTGTGGGAATTTTTATTTTTCTCTGCGACAGTGTTAATTGTGTTAGCTAAGCTACCACCATTACTTATCGTTAGGGAGACATTTAAATGTGGACATATCCAGCTCTCATTAGCGGCTACATCATCCATCAGATACTGCACAGTTTTAAGCACAGAATCTAAGGAGAAACTGCAGGAGGAGGTTAGAAATCTTTAAGTGTTTATACTTCTTTCAATTGTAATTCAAACCCTCATCACACAAGCAGATTGTTTCTTTCTTTACTAATTAGATCAGCACTATTGTGCTTTAGATATAAATCCGTGCAATTACTATGTATTAGGGAAGGGGCAAAATTTATTTTGAGATTTTTAAATAATTCTGTAGATTCCTAATAGCCTTCCTTATTTACCAAAATAGGAAAATTATGTATTGGTAAAATTGTAAATTATTAATTCAATGATTTTAGAGTCAAAAGTTTATTCTTTTCAAAGCTTTTTTAAAAACCTTTTACCATGTGACCCGATGGAGGTTTCTGCATGATATCCTGCGTATAAACCCCCAAGGTTTTCTATGTGCCATTCTTCTTTGTGACTGAGAGCTAAAGGTATGTGTGTCTGTTTGACCGGGGGAAGGGGCTTCTCTCACACACACACACACCAAGCAAACGGCGGGCCACAGTGGACAATATGAGCATACGCCTAAGCTGAAGTCACTCAAAATCTAAAAATGTGGCATCTCCCCGCAGGGTTCTTTGTGCTATAGAACTTAACCACTGTGCAAAAAACGGAAGTAATATTTTATTTCTCTTATTCACTGCTTTGTTCAAAATAATGCCGCTTCCTCTCTTTCACTCTCTTTCTCTGTCCCTTTGTAAAGAGGGTAAGGAGGTGCCATCTTTGAATGGTGTTTTTACAAACAGCAACTGACAAATGCTGCATAGTATGCTTTTGAATTAAGGCTTAAATTTTAACAAGGGGAGGGCATCAGTGCTGTTACCTTTAACTCTGCTTTTTCCCTTAGACTGAGTGGAAGTTTCCTTTAAAAATCTTGGAAGAGATGGGGCGCCGGTTTAGCTCGATCGGTAGCACAGGCGTCCCATGTACGGAGGCTTAGTCCTCCATGCGGCAGTCGCAAGTTCGACTCCGGCTCCAACCCTTTGCCGCGTGTCATTACCCCCTCTCTCTGTCTTCCCCCTTCAACTCTATCCTGTCAAATAAAGGCCATAAAAGCCCAAAAAATATCTTTAAAAAAAAAAAAAAAAAAAAATCTTGGAAGA
>JAPZDY010000004.1:12001950-12017089 GCA_029783645.1 Ctenochaetus hawaiiensis | reverse complement strand
CCCCCACCCCCCCAAAAAAAACACCCACATTATTTTCTCCTTCTTCATCTCCCTCCTTCTCTGTTGCTCTCTCCTACTTCTCCCACCTGAGTGTCTGCACTGGGAAAAAGTCTGAAAAGGTCTTCCATCTCTTTCAACCTCTTCTTCAGACGTATTTTTTCAAGATATTTACTGCACAGTTTAGGTCCCTGGATACTGCTGTGTACCTGTGTGTTTCGAACAGGCCCGTGTGTGTGTGCGTGATCATCTATGTGCACATTGCCGCGTTCATGTCCTGCAAGAAAAGGAAGTCTTCCAGATGACCTCTGATACTAGTTGCTTTTTCTTCCCTACTGTGAAGTAAAAAGCTTAAAGTTCAGGCGTGAGCCCCCTCCAGGCAGCCTGTGAAGGATGTTCAGATATACAAACATATCGGCTCAAGAGACACCTTTCGCTGAAGGGTAAATATGCTCTGGCTCTGTTTATACAACAACTGTGCAGCAGTTAGAGGCAGACGTTGTTTGATACCTGGCTGACTAGGGATTATCTGAAGCTGCACGGTCCAGGCTGCTACACTGCATCATTTTGATACTTATCTAAATGTTCCATCTTTATGCAACCTTTATTTAGGTAGGGAAGTCACACTGTGTACTAAGTGAAAAAATGTGCCCCCTAAAATGTGCCCTGAATACATGAATTATCCTGAAGCACAGGTTCATTATGTTCTTTTAAAATGTGTCTAATTTGCATTTTTTAGAAAAAGTTTTCAATTGCAGTGCTTCACTGATGGAGGAAAAGGTTAGAGAATTATAATTCTGCACAAGGGTTTTTGTGTATTAATGGATGTTAGTTGAATTAAGTAGCTTGTTTTTGGAGCAAATCTAGTTTGCACTTTTACTGTAGATACTCATTTGATGAAGGAGTAACTGCAGAAAAATGATAGAACTGAGAGGATGAATTTCCTTTAGTTGAGTATTTTCCAAATTTGCTCTTCTCCTCCCCTCCACTCTTCATCATCTTCTCTTCTTTCCTCCCAGTTAAAGACAAATGGCAGACAAGGGTAAAATAATAGTTTATTACTTCAGCAGCCAAATGGTCTGATTAGACTATTAATCAGTGTAAGAGTTCTGACATTAGCATGAAATAAATATATATTCGCTTTTAATTTAGAGGGTTCACACCATGCTGTCTGCTCTTCTCCTAATTAACCTATCAAACTGGCAACCAAAACCAGACAAACTGTGCTAATAAACTGTCAATTCAGAGTATGCAGTTTTAAGCTGACGGAATTGCATAAGAATATTATCCAAAGTTTAAAATCTAAGAGATTTTTTTGTATTTTGTGTTTTATGAGTGAGCAAAGACATCTTTCTGATCTTTGGATTACACCATCCAAAGTCAGAGTAGAAAAAAAGAAGAGGCAAACACTGAGTTAAAAGCCTTGCAGCCAAAACTGTTTATGTGTTTTCTGGTCTTAAAGTGTTAAAATCTTTTGGCACAAGTCAAGGAAACAAGCCTTGTCAAGTTAAGTCTTCTTTAAGAAAATGCAAAAGAGCTGCAAGACTTTTGGGTCTAAATGATCATGCATTGAATATTTCCCTTCCAAACTGTGTTCATTATTCAGCATGAAAGCTAATTGTTGACCTTGGTAAAAGTAGTTTACTTGCTTGCTCATGAAAAAGCCATTTAGTGGGTCTTGAATCAAAACCTTTGTGTCAAAGTGTTAATAGTATTATTTTACATCATCAGCACTGGGTTGTTGCAGTATATAAGCCTTATACTGAAACATTTGAGTTGCTTGACGATGAAAACCTTCCAAAATTTGACTACTGCACTGTGTTTGTTATGATTGAGGTGATGCTGTCTACAAAAGCAAACTTTTAGCCTGGCCCTCTGAATGGTTACATCTATGACCAGACGGAATGAGGTTTTGTTTCATGAAATTAGAAAGTAAACTATATGATACAAAAATACTGACTCTGATAAATGACACAAACAGATATCCTGTCTGATTCTGGCAGACTGTTTGCAGGTTCCCTGCACTACACACACAGCACAAAGAACACCATGTAAGAACACGCCCTACAACATTATAAAAAGCTACAGTACACAGGCAGCTTTATCCAATAAATTCCTTCTGTAGATTTTCATAATCTCAGCTGGTATGCTGTCCCGTTGCGACTTTTGCGTGTCACAGTGGATGACGGCGCATTTCCAACCCTGCTGACAACACAGCACTGCAGTTCTGTATTCCAGTTTCACTTTGATCGTAAAAAAAGACAAATCTTTTTCTGTAACTTGCTCTTGCTCCAGGATACAAACTAGTTTGAGTTAAAAAAACAGTTTTAAAATAAAACATGGCTATAAACCAATCAAACTAGCACCTTCACACACCAGTTAATTACACATGTGATTAAGAACTAAGACAGCTATTTGTCTCTGTGAACCTTCCATCTGTCTGCCATTTACCAGAATGGTGTCATTAACTTAATTTGTCCTTAGCTCATACAAAAAGCTATTCTCATTCCTAGCACACACTGAGCAATTATACCTGCTCCAGTTGTCCCATTTGCATAGTTCCATAGAATATGCATTCTGATAGATTAGATTTTCCACTTAATATGCAAAACAGAGCTGTTATGGGTTGGTTTGCACTAGATATACCCAATATTTGGCTCAACTGAGCAACACTTATTTTTCCGTAATAACATAGGGCATGGATACTCATATATTTTAATCAGTATTTCTAAATGTTGCAATAAAACAATCTGAACCCAGTTCATGTAAATTTCACCTTTTCCAAAAGGTTGTAGCAGTGTCCTTTGGTCACATGCCCAGCTCTGCCATAATTAGGGTACGGTCCACCCCAAAGGGATCTGCACTGTTAACAACAGAAGTGACCTTAAAACTAACCAACACGAAACAAGCCAAGAACCTCAAAGTCATGTCGCATAAAGGTCACATGAGGAAGAGAACAGTGCAGAATTGGTTGAAGGTTGACTCAGAAGCCATGTGCTGTGTACAGGTTTGGTGGATAGATGGCTGTCTGTAATTATCAGTGCTAAAAAAAGCAGTGATATATTTTGCTTTTAGTCAAAGCCATTTCTGTCATGAATGGATTAGATCTACTCTATGTCTCGCTTGTTTTATTTTCTTCTGTCATTTCCCTTCTTGTGCGGGTCTGTCTTCAGTTTGTCTTCTTGTTTGTGTGTTTGCTGGGTGTGGCACCCTGTTCTTTCTCTCCCACATCCTCTAATAAAGCTGTGCAGCAACGAATCATCCCAATCAACTCAACAAGCCACTGCGGCTCAAAACCTCAACTCTTCCAGCAAGATTCTGCCAGATCGTTCAGTCCACCGAGTGGCGCATACGTCATGGCCTACTCAAATTTGTTCCTTGTGCTTGTCACTGTTGCAAATCCTTGATTCTGTGCTACAAACAGCTTTGTACTCTTTGCCTCTTTCTTTTCTGATCCTTCTACTTACTGAGCTCCTTTGGACTCCAGTGAAATCTGGCAAATTCTATTCAATAAACCCTTTCCTAAACTATATAAATTTGAGTCTGCATTTCTGCATTCTTGGGTCCCATATTGAGTATTTATAACATTTTCATTGTCAGCTTGTATTAAGTTTAAACTATAAAGCACTGAGTCTCCCTGTGCTAATTGTGAATATTTCCAGATTCTGCTTCATTTTTTCTAAAGCTGTTTTTTATAGTTCTTCTGAAATTCTGTGTTTTAGGATTTGAGCCTATTTTTTAATCAGAAAGAGTGTCTAATCATGTGAACCTTGTTAATGATTTAAACAATATAGTAAGAAAATATTATAAATTCAGTAATAACAATGATTTTGCTCTCTAATAATCAATAATCAAGATCCTCTGCACGTAAGCCTCCATTTGCAGCTCCAACACGCAACATAAGTGGGTTTGACAGAAGCTACTGACTTATTTGGGCAATACTCCTCCTTTTTTTGTCATGATATTTGACCAGAAGTGGATGTAGCATTTCATTTTTTTCAACAAAATATGTGACTCTGCTACAGCCACAAAGTCTAAAATTGTGCCTTGCATCTGCTGAGCTGTGCACATCTGAGGGTTTGTTGAAGTGATGAGCTCTCGCTAGCATGCTGCCTCTTTCTCACTAAGGGTTCATTTTGCTAGACTGCGTGTGTGCGACACCAAAACAAAGCAGCATTGATTTTCATCTGTTCATATGGCTCAGGCACTGTGAAATGGGTTTATAGTGGTTGGAAAAATATCTTCTTTTTAAGTTACATGTACATTTTCAGCAATACTCTGCATATTACTTTTGATAGCATCTTCGTCATTGACTTTTGCAGTTCCATCTGTGTTTCTTGTATTGCGGAAATTATAGGGTCCTTACTTTACAGATTGCCCACTGTGCTTTATTTTGCACAGTTAATGGCAACACAACTAAAAAAAACTGAAATGTACATTTCTGCCTCATAGGTTTGCTTTGCTGATAACTGAATTAAGAAACTGATAGCTAAAATATAGTTGGTTTCAAAATAAACAGAACTTTATTCTCATGTTTTGTGTGAAGATGTGTTGACTTGGCCGTTGTTTTCTAATGGATTGGAGACAATAAACGAAGATCGACCCTTGCCTCGGAGTCTACAGCTTTGAATGCAGCAGTGGAGACTTTTACAGCTGCTGTTATTGTATTTTTGGATCAGAGAGTTTCTTTTTTTTAATGTGGAATCTACAATTCCATGACACTAATCAATGCAGTATTATACACAAAAACATACTCTGTTTTCTGTTTGTTGTTTTGTTGTAGCCCAAACTTAGATGATATCACTACAGACTTTTCATTGATCTCCTCCAATCAATATCTATCCCTTTGGAGAGTGATGAGACATTTTTCAACCTACTTTCATAGGACAGAGCCAACATCTAAAATCCAATAAGGTACCCTGAGGGCTATGAAACAGTTACAGCATGATGCATGATTTGGATGCAGTATTTTCTCTGCACATTGTTTAACTGTATTTTATTGCTAAATTTGTGACACTAAAGCTGCATTTAGACATTACACATGTACAAGCATTATCAGTGGGTAGCACTGTCTCTAAATTATTTTTTAATTTTGTTTAACAATTTTTATGATAAAATTTCAAACAGCTTTGAAATTATCATCAAGGATATCATCTGATTTTGTGGTCCAGAATCTAAAACAGTTATTGTCTGACATGCTGATGATACAAAGCGTTAATTGTTACATTGTTATATTTTCTAAAATAAGCTGTTTTTATGCCTCCAGCACTTTATTGTCAGGAGGTGCAGGTGTACAAAAGTATTAGAACTATTTATACAGATAAACTGGATGCAATGAGGCAATTTATGAACTTTAGAGGACTTCTGAACTTTTGAGAGAAACAAACTAGCTGTTTAATCCTCCCACTAGGTTAAGCTTAACACCTCCTAGCTATAGCTGCATTCACAGTGCACATGTTGTTGACTTTTTGTCTCCTAAAAACGTAGAACTACCCTTTTAAGCTTAAAAGAAATCTTAATAATGGCAGAGAGCTAGGCTTGAAGTGGGTACAGCAAGTTTTTTCTTCGATAGATGTGTCTCTCCAGGTTGGCCTCAGTGTTCCTTTTTCTTTCCAGTCCAAAAAATAGAAATGAAACCATCATTGAAAACAGAGCCAAGATTCTCAATGCTCCCCACTGGAGTAGGTTGAGTGTTTTGGAGTCCGAATGAAATGTATCTTGAAGAGACTTCTGCAGCTTTGGTGAGGTGGAAGATCTTGCTTAGCTGGATAACAAGTAGCTGTATTTCAGTGTATTTCAGCCACAGATGTGTGTATGTAGCTTATATTAAAAAAACATAGCATATGTAAATGCAGTGCAAAGTGAAGACAAACAAAATGCATGAAATATTACCCATTTTCACATTAAGATACAAGGGCGTCTAATAACATTAGGGATGTTTTACAACAAGAGTAGATTTTAATATATTAGAAGCAAAAAAAAATCACCAGTAGCTGTTTAACCTTGATAAATATGTAAATAAAACTTGCAGAAATTCAGGTATATACATGAAAAATTGCACACAGACAACCAAGGAAGCACAAATGCATGACACAAAGCAATGGTTGACCAATAAACTCAACAGTTTATTTTAGTGGTAAAACAAAAACATATTAGACCACAGTTCAGCTGGATAGACTTATTAACAGTTTGCGAGACACTAATCCAGACATTATGCGTGATTAATTAGCACACTGCTGTCTAGGTCACAGAGATTTGTGGCATTAGTACTGTGGCACCGTTTCTCACAAAAACAATTACTGTGTGCAGCGGCAGTCAAATACCTGTAGGTGAAAAAGCTGATCACAACCACCACAATGCAGAGGTAGTTTTTCTGTTACCTCCACACCTCTGTAACAATTAAATTGTTGTACTTAATTATTGCGGTGGTCTTCGAACACTAACTGTTGGGATCCAAATGACTTCCTGACAGCTACTGGGTCACAAGGCAGTAAGTACTGCTGTGCTGCTGATTAAATTCATCCAATAATTAAGCAGACATCATTGATTCCCTGCAGAGAAATGGAGAAATGGAGAGGGTGTGTGTGAGAGAGACTCCCTTTCTGTCCCTGTGCTTCCTGTAGCCCCTGCAGCGGTGGGCCAGTCAGATATGCGTAATTTGGGAAATGAGGAGAAGTCAATTCTACTTAAACAGGCAGTGGTGGTTGGACACATCGATGTTCCATGCATTGTTGACTCCCTTCATTTTCTTCCTCCGTGATTTCCTCTGTGCAATTGACAGAGCGATCGAAGGGAATGAGAATGTGTGTCCTAGATTATGATTGTGTGTGTGCGTGAGTGTAATGTGATGTTTAAGAGTTTAAAGCTATACAATCACGCACTGCTTGAGTGATATAGGATACATGTGTTTGCCCCCATCACAACCACACACAACACACACAATGCACACAACACACACACCTCTCTTAAAATGAGTCAGTGGCTTCAAAGTAAAGCTTACAATAAGGTTCACTGTACAGTATCAGTAAGAAACAATTACAACTCCACATGAATAAGGAGGAGGTTAGGGGTTAGTTAATAAATGTAGTGATGAAAACAGTCCTTGGAATTAAGTAATGCAAATGTATGCTTGTGTGGGTGCCTGTCTCTTTCTGCCACTGTTGTTTTTCTCACATGTGTGTGGGCAGGTGGAGCACACACCATACACATTACAGCCACACACATCAGAAAGCAGACGAAGCCGTATTACTTTTGATGTTGGTGCATGTATTTTATCTACTGTAGTTACAGTACAACCACAGCTACGGTGTCACCACAGTCGCAAAAGAACTTTAGTGAAATTAATAACAGGAAATTTGGTCCATGTGGCCATTTGTCCAAATTGTACCTTAAAGTCTTTGTCATCTTGGTTTTCAAATTGTCTGCAAGCTGTTTTTGTAGATGTTCTGCATCCTGGGACGGTAAAAAACAGATCAGCCATGTGGATTTTAGAAACTAAGTGACGCAGGTTTCAACAGTAGTCTCTTCTTTTCTTTGCATTGGCAATGTGACTGGAGAACTTCTATGACTTGAACGAGTTTGACGTTCTTCCACTTCAGATTATTAGTTCTTTGATAAAAAGTCAAAGGCACAAAACATGAACATGTATGGATGGTAGTTATAACTACCTAAGCACATTTTGAGTAAAATACATTTAACTGGAGACCATCTTCCCCTTTTACCACTCCTACTTACTAAGATGTCTTTTTTATATTATTTCTAGGGTACTTAGTATTCATGAGCACTTTGGTCAGTTTGTAATACTTCTTCAAATTCAGTCTGTGAAGTTTTGTGACGGCATTTTGCAGAACTGCTACTCTGTTGACAAAATCTGCCTTCAAACAACTAGTTATTTATCTTCTACCAATAAAAACAAATCCTTCATTCACAACTGAACATATTTTAATGGTTGCAATGTTCAAATGTGGGAATATTAATACATGCAAGAACGGTTGGGCATGTTGGATAAATCTGGCACAGTCCACCTGTTTTCCAGGAAGTCTCTCATGCCCTGTGTTCAGTTATAGCCTGCACACATATGTTGTACTTTGGCTGGTGTGATCCAGTTGCAAGGTGGCCTGTAGTTTTACCTAAAACACTGAAATTGTGATACAGTGATCAGCAATTCAAAAAGTGTGTGGGCTGGGGGCAGAATGGTGACTGGTGATCACTGAGCTTCAGTTGAACACACTACTAATGTTGAGCGGGGGTAGCACCAGTTAAAACATGAAGCAATTTAATTCCATCGACTTATGAGTACTTTATGGATGCAAATGATCAAAGAGACTCCCATGATTCATTAAAGAAGATATCATTACATGTCAAATTTAAAATGGGAATTCACAGTGAGAGACATTACTTTTTGGTTCCGGTTGAAAGAAATAATCTTTTAAGAACATTGCATTACCCACAATACCCTGAAGTAGATGATCCTGGCCTCCATAAATGCTCGTAAAAATAGTATCTGAAAATGTCCCATCAGGTGGCCATAGCTGATGATTTCTTCAGAGAACTACCATTTCAACCCAGACAAAGCAACAACAGCATTAGAATGAAAGCTGTTATTCACCTCTATTAACTGTCATGTAGAATCATTCTATAATGAATGCTTATGTTGAATAAGTTCAGTCCTTAATGTGCCTCATGCTGTTTTTAAATAATTAAAAATTTAGAAGTTTGATGTGACATTAGTGAGTCAGTCAGAGTCACAGACGATGTTGAAGCATTGTGGTTTAACAATGTTATATAAAATCTTTTAAGCAGTAGATGCATTTATGTTTAACAAACATGCAGCAGTTGTTATTAATTAAACAATTTATTATTTTGTGCAGTTTTGAAACCTTGTTTTGCTAGTGTAATTGACCTGTTCCTAATGTACCTCTTTTTCATTATCAAGAAAATGGTTGTGCCATCATTTGTGAAGGATTTAATCATCCTGAGATTCTTTTCTCTGTTTTGCTAATGTAGAGAATGTCATCCTTACTACATTAGCCATAACAAGGTCATCATGTTAAATGGCACTATGTGTGACACATTTCAAATGCTTGGATTTCAAACTGAAAATATCCTCTATCCTTTCTTTCTTTCTTTCGTGCTCTTATGAGGCTAACAGGTCTGAGAGAACTGCACTCCGAGCACCTCATCAATAGCTGAATAATTTATGAAATACTGTACATACAAATTTTTTTTTTTTTTGTAATATTTAGTCTTTGCTTGAAAAGGCAGCTTAAGCTGGATGGAAATGAGTTTTCTGTCATGAAGAGATTGAGGGTCGGAAAATCTTCATTTTCTCAGTCTGAGGGTTGTGGGGGATAACAATAACTATCTGGTATCGCACACAGAGCTCATGTTTGAATTTGTGAAAATATTCAGCTCATTGCAGCAAATAGTCTATATAGCACTGCTAGAGTTTCAACTTCTAGTGTTATAACTGTCATACTCCTGTGTCACATCCATCTAAATATCCTTTAAATAAAAAAAGGGAGCTGTTCAAACAAGGCTTTTCCCGAATCTTGTTGATAACTAAAAGAATTTTACTGAAACATACAAGTGCCTGAACCTACTGTATCTGGTAGCAAAGAACTGCTGGAACAGATTGAAACAGTTGCTATTCTTGACTTTATCGAGCCATGCTCAGCTTTATAACGTATTCAGCTTTTTGCCTTCTATTCCTTAAAAATAACATTTAAACGTTGCAGTTACATACATTGATTTCTTAAAAAAATAGAATATCATTAATAAGAATGAGAGAGTTGCTGTTGCTTGATATAGAAAACCATCTGTCCATATACAACAATTTTATTTTCTATGATCCTGAATTGTTTCCATTCCTCTGCAAGATGATGTTTTCAGCATCTGACCTAGATCATGCAACAGATGCTAATTTGCATTGAAATGCACCTTGAGATGCAGAGATGTTTCTTTGGCTGAGTTTTAGTGTGCAAATGTCAACCTCACTAACAACAAAACTGTTTTGGTGGTTTCTGTGTACCATTAGCAAACAAACAGTAAGACAAATGTCAGTTATAATTCTGTCATGTGGCAGGAAATTGATGAATAATGCAGCAATATTTTGTTAGCAAGAAAAATGTACTCACACAGTGTACATGTCTGATGGAGCACGGAGAAATAGAAGTTGATGTTTGTTCAGGAAAGAATACAGCTCCAAGGAAGATAAAAACAAATATTAGATTAGGTGCAATGTCTGGATAAGTAAAACTGAACAGTGATAGGCTACATTTTATCGCAACTGTAAATACATCTTTGCCATAAATAGACTGTTCTCTATATCATTTATGCATGTAGGTATTTATTGCCACTCTGTAGTTAATGTGCATTTCAGCTGATGATAATGTCAAATTCAGGGACAAAGATTTGAAAGATAACAATACTACTTAACTATATTCTCCTGCTTTTTATTGTCATTATTAGTGCTGAGTAGTATATAATGATATTGAATATGATTTAAGCCATTGGAACATTTATGATTATGCTGTATTACCCCTTGGAAAAACATTGTGTGCTTTTTAATTCTTGTGTTGTTATGCTAGATTTGTTATGTACTAATCTGACAACTAAAGTTACTGATTTATTTTAAGATTGAGATATGTAAAACATATGATCAGGTTATAAAACATTATTTTTGGTTGATGTATCTCATTGTATAAAACTTGAAATGCTGCTTACACAGTTAAGCAGCAGTAATAACCTAGACAATAATAGAGTGGTCAATAACACAACACCAACATGCAAACTTTCAAAACAAAAAGGTCATTTTGTTGACAATAATTTCGGTTGGCTACTTTTACTTTTTACTTTTACTTCTACTATTGCAGCTCTATTACTTGTCCTTGCACAATGAGGTGTAGCTACTTTTACTTAAGTATGGGATCTAAAATATTCTTCTTCCATTATTTATAACCCCAAAAAGAGAAAAATACCAAATAGAAGGCTTTTATCAGTGTCATTGATTTTCTTGTTTTCAAACTACATACCAGTCTATTATGAGATGATGTTTTGTTGTAATAACGCACATTTCGGGTAAAATGTTTCATTTTGCTTCCAGTAACATGATGTAACAAATTCTCCTTGTGCTCTGTCTTCCTTCTAAAGGCCATTCATTGGTTGGGTGGATTTTAGGGGCACTCTTTTGTGTGGGCATGATGATTTTTTTAACAAGACCAAGAGAGTCTGGCAATGTTAATAATTCTCATTACACAAGACTGTCCACCCATAGAGAGCAAACACAATGAACTATTCTTTTCTCATTCTTTCTATCCATCTGTCTGTACCTCACATTTCCTCCCATTTTCTCTCTCTTTTTCTCTCTTTGTCACACGTTACTGTCAGTTTTCAAGGCTTTTATTCTGCTGGCCAGAATTGGCAAAGAACATAGTTCTAATCAAGCTTGTTGGACACAGATCAGAACAGCTCATTGAAAAATCTTTCACTGGTGTGTTGAAATCTGAATGAAAAGCAAAAAGCTTTTTTTAAAAAAAATTCTAATTATAGACTTGATCATAAACTTGATTGTGTCAGGGTAATTTCATTAATCACAGTTCAAGAATTTATTGTATCATTTCTTCTTTGAGACAATCAGGAAACAAGATGAAACACATTGTTACCTTGAATAAACTTGCAGATTTTTTTGGAAACATTTGGCATAATTTAGGAACACAGCTTGTCTGTCTGTCGAGTCAAAATATCATCTAGCACTGTGCCGCTGACACTTTAATGGTGACCGGCTCTCTTGATGTGTTATATATTCAGTTTTTAAATGTTAAGCTGAAATGAAATATTCTCAATAATATCACATTTAAAATCTTAAGATGGCATACTTACCGTTTGCCTAAAAAAATAATTCTTAGCGCTAGTACAGTCTTTTTTCCACTTCTTCCAAACAGCCTGTCTCAAACTGTGTCGAAGTCTGGAGTTTAAAGGTAGAATCAACTGTCCTTCAGCCTAAAAGAGACAGTGATTTAAATCTGAACTTTCTCTACTGAAAATCAGTTACTCCTCATTAAAACTATCCTTATTATCACTGCAGGCTTTCTCTCTAACTTTTAATGCAGGCTACATACTGTGTTCTCTTCCATGAGATCAAACTTTGTTTTTTGGTTGCTTTGCCATCCACTCAGTAAAGGCATTTGGCCTTGATCTCTTGTAGGTGAAATAAAATACAGTGAGCGATGCCAAAAAAGGACTAAGAGAACCCAGGACGGTTTTAATGTGATTTCAGAAGATTAAATCTTTTGTGTAATGGAGATCATTATTATCTGCTTTTATGAAACATTAGGTAGTCTGGATGATTTCTGATGATCTCTGTTTCTCAAAAATATAATTACTGATGTTTTATATTAAGGTTGATGTTGTCTGATCATGCACACAATGCTCCTTTGTTGATAAAGCTTGCAGCGAAGTGCAGTCTTTTAAAAGGCACGTAATAGACCAGATTTTAAATATCTGCCAACAGAGACTTTGTTTTAAACGTGCATCAAATCAAAATGTTCAACAAAATTAAATAAAAAAATAAAATCTTGAATTAATTATTACTGCATCATATCAACAAATACTTGGAATTTTCAGGAACTTTGTGCTTTCGTAACACATCTAAATTTAACCTCTTCTCTTAAGGTGGGTTGTGGGTAATAGATGTGTCAGTAAATAATTGTCCATTCCAGATGCACTCAATAGAGGATATTTGTCTTGCCTGCACAATACACTGAATTCCTGTTTGTTTCCCTGTTCTCAAAGTGAAAATGCTGTAATAAGTAGTTGCTGAGATAAGTAGTTGTGTCAAAAGAGAGAGCTGTGTAGCACGATAAGCTAGGGAGCCATCACAGATTACAAACTTTACCATTTCTTTCCTGCTTTCTGCCTCATCTCCATCCATCCCAAGTTTGTGATGACTTTGAATATAGACTCGTTTGAGTTGTTTGTAATTTAAATTGGAGCGAGGGGGGGATGAACACAAAAACAAAAACCAATAAATGCTGTCATTGTAAGTTGACAACAAAAGCATTGCATTGTGGGATGGAGAAATATTCCATCCCAGAACAATGAAACAAGGTGGTTAATTATCCGGTTCATTTCTAATTAGCTACATGAGCAGGACAGGGAATGTAGCAGAATAGGATGAGTAGCTGTTGTTAGCTGGATGGATTGTGTGTTTTGCCATGTGTTGCTGCTGAGATAGGCCCCGTGCCTGGAAACAGTGGTGGTTTTTGCATCCAGCAGCACCCTTCGTGGTCACTGAGAGGGAAGTAATGCCAGAAAAAAAGTGCAGAATGAATAGGTGTCTGGCACAGTGATATGCTATTCTTGAGGAAGTGAAGAGCAGCAGGCCAAAGGGGACTAAATATGTTAGCACGGTTATTACCTGTTTTGCATATTACAGTTAAATAAACACATGCAATCTTTAGCTTTCCACCAAAGCAAACATTCCTCACTACAAATGTCACTCTAGTTACAGATATACGCAACACACAACTAAGTGTTACATATTGTTAGTAGGACATTTAATTTCAAGTCTTTACATTCCACAAATATCACATTTACTTTATTATCTAGGCATGTCATGCTGGATTACCCCACAAATATGTTTCCCAAAGTGGACCGAGAATTCTCTTTCTTCCAAGCCTGGCTTTACATCCTAACTACTCCAGTTGGCTGCCATAGGCATGTGTGAGATGAGACCATGGAAGCGAGGAGCCATGAAACAAATTGGATAAATGTTATTTCTGGAGGAACATTTAAATGGGATGCATGAATCTTATTGAGGCAGCCATGCTTGAAATTGGGTGAAATCACACATTAACAAAACATGGGAAATTCTGCATTCACCTTTTGTTACCTCTGGAGCTCATGCTATTGTTTCTCATGCTCTTTCCCACATATGACATCTATTTCTAGATACATTATACGTGCAGGTTGTTTTCACATGCATGCACATGAAATAAGTGTGACCATGCAAGTTTATGCTCAGCTATTGGTAGTTTCTTAGCCCTCCATCTTCTGTCGTCCCTTCTATTTCACACTAAACTAATTCAAAGGTCACTGATTCTGCCCAAACGGACTGTAATTTTTCAATATAACCCTATCAAAGGTGCAGTCAGGGAGTATTCAAAACCTACTGGGGTGTAGAGGCCGTGGCTGCATGGAGACAATGAAATCTAGGTGGAAAGTGTGTGAGTGTGTATGCACACCCTGTGTTTTTTCAGGGTTGCATAACCTCACCACTGCATATCACCTTTCACTGGATATTGTGTTAACTTCCTCTTAAGAGACACTTCAGGTGCGTTTGATTCGCTCCAGCGGATGCATCAGAGTCAAGAGGATCACTTGGAAAGAGATCATCCGTTTAAATGTTGCTGCTGATCCTCAGAGGAACTTGAAACTCTAATGTTCCTAATGAGAATTTAGACAACAGTTAGCCTTTATCTTCAAATCTCAATAAGAGCTCAGATAAGATGCTTCAACTTAACTTTGGTAAGTAAAGAACAAATGGATTCACTCACTTGTGACACATTTCTGTTTGCAACATTAAGGGCAATGGTGCAAACATCTCTTTTTTTTGGTGAGGAGGTTGGTTCCCCTTCTGTTCTCCAGGTCCTGAATCCCCTGTATCTCGAGTTACAGTAAGAGCCCTGGATGAAGATGTTCTCTTTTCTGTATCTTTTCTAACTCACATGTTTGTGATTCCTCTCCATTCCAGTGTTCAAAGCTATGATTTGACACCTTTAGGGCCATCTTTTTATCTTGATGTGTTTCACTCCTCATTCGCCCCAACACAACTCTCTTTTCTGCCCTCTCGGGGTCACCTTTGAAATCTGCCATCCAGGCATGATGTAGTTTTGAAAATTTTCACCCTTAAGTTACATCATTAAAATTAATTATACAGTTTAAGTTTGTAGTGAACTTGGAGACTAGTAGCTTTGTGATAGAAAACTCTGAAATAGGTATCAGATGTTATATTGCATTGATTTCTAACCAGGGTGATTGCACCAACCATAATCATTGTAACGCCTGAAACCACATGCTGTGACTGAGTCTGTGTGTGTAAAAACTGGCAGAAAAAAGAGAAACTATTTCGGTGATTTTTATT
>JAPZDY010000004.1:11985637-11995772 GCA_029783645.1 Ctenochaetus hawaiiensis | reverse complement strand
ATCAATTTTTTGGTTTGGAAAAATCTCAAAAAATTGATCACATGAACTGTTTTTGTAGTCTGTGTTTATTCACCAGTAGCCATTACACTGCCTGTACATTTGTTTGCTTTCAGCTAGCACCACCAGTTTTTTGTGTACAGTCTTGTTGCTTTTTTCCCTCCCGTCTCTTGTCTGTGAAATACACTCACAAAGCCTCAGGATAAACACAAATCTTTCACTCAGGCTTCCACATTTTCAGCTTGTGTGGATGCTTCTCTGCTCTTTACCAGTTTGTTTTTCTGTTGACTACCATCATAGGGCATTTTTACTTTCAGGTTTTGACTGAACACACCTTCAGAGCACCAACTAGTATCATGGTAGCTCTTTCATAGTTCTAAGTTTCATTTCTGGCAGTTGCCAAAAATAACCCAACAACCCATATTTGAAACATGTACATAAAACGCTTTTGCATTAAGATGTCTAAAAGGCTGCATCTTTTGTACATATTTTGTTGAGTTAGTTTTTTGTAATTCCAGATGTTTCCAATAATATTCAAACTTAGAGAAATCAATCATTTTATTATCAGCAATGGTGCATTTCATTCATAAGGTTCCATTAACATATTTGCTGCAGTCATGTCGGATAGATTTCCATTGTTGGTCATTTCACTGTGAATACATCCCCCCCATGATCTCACAATATCTGAAAACTACATCTTTTGTTTTCAGTGATGCTGTTAAACAGAGGACCTCTGCTGAACAGCATCATGATTTTAGCTGTGTTGTTAGAAATCTGCAAACCTGAAGGAAAAAATTTAATTTTGCAGCTTCTTGCATTATATATATGTTAAGCAAACGAGTCAAATGTCTGGCAATGAACAGAATAGTAATGAACAAAGCAGACATTTCAAGGCCAATATGTGAACAGGGTTCACTAAGGAAACCGCAGGTGAAACATAGTCGTCAAACATCAAAAGCACCGCAATGTGTTGCTTCATTATACCATATTTAAATGGGATTTTATTTTTTTTATATTTCTTCACCAACAGATACTATTTGTCCAAAGTAACTGACAACATTTGTCTTAAGAAATGGACTAGTTGGCTCATCCCCAAGAGCATCCATAAATTTACTAAAAAACAGTCTCTGAACTTGACTCCAGGCGAGGAAGAGGATTAAAAAAAACAAAAAAAACACATGAATTTAAATGAGGCTCTGTTGCAGCCATGGTGGCCAAATCATGTAACAAATCAGACCTTGCCAAGTCATCTCAGCAAGTCCAACTGGCCCTTTCCTAATGCTCAGCCCTGTGACACCAACAGTGTGGCCAGATAGCTCTCTCTCTGTCGTCTGTCTCTCTCACTTTCTCACTCTCTTTCTCTGTCTCTGACTGTCTGTCTTTCTGTCTTTTCTGGGACTGGAGCTGGGAAAGGACCACACCACCTACTGGTGGTGTTACTGCAGGGTCGAAGGAAAGATAGTTTAGCCTGCCCGGTGGCCATAAACCAGAGCAAAGGAGGAGGGTTAAGTAGGGAGGTTGAAGCCAAGTGAGACACAGGACAGCTCAGTGCAGTTCAGTGGCCAAACCCACAGTTAGAAATCAGCCTGATGCTGATGCACAAAGTCAGGTCAAGCTACAAGAATATGAAAAACCTTTGAGACAACAGTGTACTTTATGTCTAAGATATAAACTTACGCAATTTGTAAGTAAGGTTTGTTGTTAGTGGATGTACCTCAATAAAAGCTATAAAACTTGCAAACTGTAAATCGCTGGGGAAACTCATCTGCACACTCGGTTTCACAGAATGCATGATTTTAGCATAATTTGCTAAAAAAGCTTCAGGCTTGCCATAATTCCTCCTTGTGTTTGAGCTTTGTAATTTAATTGGAGCATGACTTATGGCTTTTGTTTCCTTTGAGATTAAATACTAACCATATATAAATGTTTAAATGTGTTAATTTGAACAGCCAGCATGAAGTCAATCAGCTTCTTTTTAGTGTTAATACCTCACTGTTAATTTAAAGAAATTTTTAATTTGTCTTCCAAGCCATGTCTTGAACTAGGAACTAAAACATGGTTCACAAAATTTCCTTTTGAAATGGTTTATTTTACATATTGTTATTTTATAAATGATTTACATAAAACTATATAATTTAATACTTGTGACAAAAATACAGACAAACTTTTACATATGTGTTTATGAAAGACATTTTGCTCAAGCAGTGTAATGTATTACTCAGTTCAGTCAAAGAAATGAGCAATGCTGGCTATCTGGATGGTGCACTGTCTCTTTATGACTTTTTGGGAGATGGTGTCAGCCCCCGGTGAAAAATGGTGGCTCTCAAAACCCTATCCTCCTGTTCAACAGGTAAATCATTCCACCTGAGCAGCTCCATTTTGTCAGTCTGCCCCAGGGTGGTGTTCGATGTGAGTAAGGGAGCCAAAAAAAGAAAAAAATGTATGCATCTGCCTGTGTAAGTTTAAGTACGTGTGTGTCTGAAAGTGTGCAGCCATGAGTGTGTGTTAGGACTTTGTAGGTTTCATTACCTTTTATAGGGAAAGGAGAGCAAATCTCAGAGCCTGGAGCTTTGTGAGTTTTGTTGGGGTTTGTTGCAGGTGATATAGTGTGCATGTTTGGCTTCGGAAAGGCCCTTTGGAAAGGCTGAGTAAATCACTCTTATGTGCAAGCAACATTAACAAGAAGCTCTATTTTAATGGCTGTAAAGTCTATTAAACTGGTGGTGCCACCTGGCTATTTTTGTCAGCTGCTGTGCTCCTGATATGAAAAATGAGCTGGATATTCTCTGTCCATCCAAGTTTTATGAGCCCTGCTTGCTCAAATGGGTCCACACTCCTCAAAAATTTGAGCATAACTTATGCAGTGGAGAGAAATTTACATTTAAATCATTATTGGAGCAGTCGTAATTATTTAGTCCTTCTGTTTTATAGGCTCTATTCTATGAATTTATGAATATTAGAAAGAGAAATTGGTGATAATTTTCTAAAAGGTTGGTCATCTCTATGTTGGAGTATACATCACAGCACTGCATTGTGTGGATTCAGATGAGACAGTGCAAGGAGGGAGAAAATGAGCTTATTCATTGGGCTAGAGTCCTCATTTTGCACAGCTACAATTCGTTTCTTTCGATGCCCGCCAGCCCCCTCTGTGCTGCCAAGCAGCTGAATGTTTTGCGGAGTCATGGGCAGCATGGCAGGGCAACGTTGAAGGGAGAAGCCAAATTGATCAGGCTTTTAAACTGTAGCCAAAGCTGCCACCATAATAAAGTTAGGCCTTGATCACGTTGTTGTGATCCACAAAGCACACAACAGAGAGATAGAGGCAAGTACCCAGACGGACAAACAAACCTTGTTAACACTCCCATCCTCCTCCTTTTGCTGTTTCTCTCTATTCATCTTGCTGTTGCCATCTCCACCTTTTTCTCGTTTCATCTCTCCCACTGCCTCTTTACCCTCTGCTGTATCTCTCTTCTTTTGGTCCGGTCTCTCTCTCTCCCTGGACTATCTTGGAAGCAGGAACAGGTGCAGGTTTTCAGCCCTTGGTCCTGGCTGACCACTCAGAGCCTCTGTTTCTGGTTCAAACACATGCACACGTACACACACAGACACCGTCTCAGGAGCCCATTCATCCCCTGACAGGTCGAACAGTCTGGCCCGTGTGCTAGGTCCAGATGGGGCTACTCCATTACTCTAGCTGGCTGGACTGGACATTACACAGACACACAAACATACACACACACAGGCACACACACACATCTAGGCCTATGAACACATGTGTAAACCAACTCCCATAATAGAAAGGGGTTACTCAAGGAAGACAGTGGCTAAATTAATTTCAGTATCTACAGTAAATTTGGGTGATTTGAAGTTTGAAAATCATTAGGAGCTTTAAATGTATAGAAGTATGCAAAAAATAAATGTCTTAAATGTAATCCAAAATTTTCTTTGGTTTGTAAAGCTGTAAAAGTAACAGAAACAAAGTCGGTTACACAGTTAAGCTCAATTTTACTGAAACTCAACTACAAACTGCTTCACTCTTTGAGATGGAAGACTCAACTCACTGAGCCAGTGAATTATAAATTGCCCGATAGCAGCAGCTCCTTGACAGTTTGTCAATATATGAAGTTTTTATTGTAAACAGTTGACCATATTGGAAAACTTTTGACCCTCAGGACAAGTATGTTCTGTTATTACTGTGGTTTGTTTCATAAAAAAAGGATTTACTGTCTAGAAAAGAAACATCTGCCTATTACTGTCAAATTATAAAGCCATTTATAATGTCCTTCTTCAGAGTGTTATACTGTACAGACAAAGGTTATAACATCAGTTTTTCAAGTGTACACAGTTTTCTTGGCAGTCCAAAACTGCAAAACTATTATTACCATTAGAAATGACAGGAACTTGCAATTACAAGACCATGAAAAAATCTCGCTCCACTGAACTCCATTGAACAATTATCTACTATCTTTCCACTTTGAGGATAAGCAACTGGAACAATGGAAGATCATTTTACAGTCTAAATGTTGTTGTTTAAGTTTAAGCATTTTCTCCTTAAGCTTAAGCAAAGTGGGCAGAGCACTGAAAGAGTCAACAAAAAAACAAGAACAAAAGAAAAGGAGATTTTAGTACCTACCCTTCAGTTGGCTAGATTTACATCTTAAATTAACATGAATTGCACAATATACTCTCTATTACTCTCTGTAACATCTGCCAAATTAGAATAATATAGTCTGATTTTCCATTTAGCATGTGGCATTAATACAGAGAAGACTATCCACCACAGTGGTGGGTTTGTACCAATATAACCAAAGAGTTAAAAACTATACTTCTGCTACTACTTTCATTATTTTTTTTTCTTTTTTAGGATTGAAAGATATGTAGCTTTGGTTAAGCCTGAATAAAAAATAGACTTTGATCCTCATATATTCAATTTCAAGCAGTTTCCAGATTGTTTCTAAAACTAAATTATGCAAGATTTTTACATACATCAAGGTGGAAATGTGATATGTTCATGATGTATGATATATTTAAAGATGTAGTAGATCCTTTGGGAACCTCCTGAATTCTTCATTGCAGAGAGGAATGTACGGTAAAAAATGCATTAAAAATGGATAACTTAATAGAGGAAATGTGTGATAATTTGCTCTGTGAAAAAGTACTACCGTAAGTCACATAGATGGGAGAGTTTTCTTTATCAAATGCACTTAATCAGATGATGACATTCTGCTTAACTGCCTGGTGCAGTAACTCAGCCTCATGACCATCATACTGTTTATCAAATCTGTGTTGGAATACACACTGTAGCACTCAGAGAGCCGCATATTTATGAAAGACCAGTGTTGAACAGCGGATTATAAATTCCTGTAATGTATCAGATTGTGCATGAATGTATTTTCTCATGGCTAATTTATGGCTCTGCTATGAAACTGTGCTGTATTTCAGTTTATTGTGGGATAGAAATTAATCTTGTGCTTGCTAAATAAACCTGTTTCTCCCCCTGTGTAGAGTTACCCTATGAATGTAACAGTTACCATGGCTAAGATGCAGCCATTTAACTAGTAAGCTTAAAAAACAACAACAAAAAAACAAGAAATAATAAGTTTGTATTTATAATTCTTTTTTTTTTCCTTTGTCTGTTTTCAAATGCTAATTGTGATTGTGGAGGTCACACTATGAGATTCCATTAATTTTTGTAATTGCAAAAGCGAATCAAATTATTTCATATGCAAATGATCAGCAGCTACGTTTTTAATGTGTAACCTTGTAAGTTAATGAATTTTGTGATAGGGATTCAAAATAAACAAGCCTTAGGGTTTGGGGTGCATACATCATGAGTTTAATTTTCTGTTTATTTTATTTTCAAGCCTGAATATGAAGGCCTGCAGTATACTTAGTAAATATAGTTTAATTTTGTATGTTTCTGGGTCAAATAAATAAGTTCAACTGGGAGCCTTACATTAGGAGCTGGATTTCCTTGGGGTGACTCTGTGCTGGAGCTTAATATTTGGGGATAATGGGGACACTGAAAGCATTTACAGAACAGAAGACGTCCTTTATATATTTTAACAGGAAGTGCAGAGGTCTAAGAAGTACAGACTGAAGAAAATGACGAGAATGGATGGATGTGGTACCTTCGAAGAATTTTTTTTTTTTAAGATACAAAGAAGCAGATATGCGTATAATGTCAGACTGCTGATCTGTAGAAAGTCACTGCATTGTTTAAAGAAGAAATACCATCCAGGCAGTCGTGGTAAGTGCTGTTAGCACCACTGATCACGGGTTCATTATTCCTAGTAACAACACCAAACCAAGGAAATAATTCGGTGGGGTCCAAACTGTATTCACTCTAGTCGTTCTGAGTCCAGACGCAATGGTGAGGGTCTTGGATTTGTGTGGATGTGTAACACAGAGGAGCCTCTGAGTGAACTTACTATCAGCTCTGGTCATGGGGTGCCTCATAATCAACTCTATTAATGCAAGATGGAGATTGTGATCCATGAAGCGCAACGAAAAATTATGTGTACTGCTACCCTTTTCGACCCTCTCTGCTTATTAATTGGTGTTGCGTCGTGCTGCTGTCGATGCTGGTGTTCCCTCTAATGATCAGTTGGACTGCACTTTGAATTGGTATCAGTTATTATGGGTATAACTTCAAGTTAGTCTTGTTTTGAACATTTAATTTTTCCTAAGTGAGGTTTGTCTGGTTTGGATTAGGTCCCATGAAGACTGCCTACTTTTGTTAAGGTGTGAGGTTGTTAGTGAAACTACACAAGTCCAAACTTGCCGACCTCTGTATTAGGTCTAAATCTGTTTTAGATTTTTGCTTAACTGGTCCAATGTACAAACTTAAATTGGTTTAAAATTATCCCACCTGACTTGCCAGCATACATCAAGTGTAGGATGAGAGAGCTAGCAGTGCTAGTGGCTAGTTAACAAAGGCCCTGAGAATTTGCAGTCTTCTTATGACTTACCTGTTGTTTTCTGTTGCTAAAAAAGGAAAAAAAAACTTTCCATATTAAGTCATGTTAAAAAATTTCTAATCCATGTTCAAATTCATATTTAACTTAAATCAGTGCCAGAACAGGTACTGTTAAGAGTTTATTCAAAGCTACAGTATTTATTTTATGCTCAGCGGCATTCCAGAGCCCCACACCATTTTTTTTAGCACTTAAGTATCTTGAGCAACACAGTTCATCTGTGGAAGCAAACAAACAAAAGCTACAGTATCTCTTAGCAACCCCAGTTTAAAGCGATAAACTCTTGATCCCTGGGATAATTCATCTCTTTATCAACATCATTTTAGAAGCACTGTGTTTACTCAGGATTTCCATGTGTAGTCTCTTCTGAGGGGGCTTAAGTCCCTCTCCACCATTTCACCCTCCTCCTCCCTTCTGACTCCTATACATTTACCCTCATCCTTTTCTCCCTCTGATTAATTACAAGGTCAGTATAAACAAAAGAGAGCAGTTGTTCACATGTTCTGCTATATCATTGGCCAAGGCTGTATTCATACTCCGGCCTTTCATTTATCACCACTCGACCATAGTCCGACCGGAGCCATTGCCTGCCATGGCCAGGGCGATTCCAATTAATATAATGGACTTGTGGGTTGATGTTTTTCTCAGCACTCTCAATAATGCAGTCATTTATATGCTGATTTGCCATTTTTCAGTGTTGCAGGCAGCTGGATGAGAACCATAAATCCAAAGGGTGCCTCTGCAGGGCATAACTCATTGAGGACATGTTTTGTCCCAAATCAAAACAACACCTAGGGGTTTGACATTGAAGATTCAGCCGATCTGAACTGTGGTGGCCTTGTAGATAATGAAAGGCTGCAGTATCAGTTTGCCGAGATTGCTTGTCTCAGCAGTATCGTTAGACAAATCCCAAAATTATTATGAATCATCAGCGACAGTCAGCGGCAGTAGATAAAATGGAGATAGTGTGAATGATTGATACCGTGAGTTCATAAACTAGCTAAAGCAATAAAGTCAAGGCCCCTATTACTGCCATTATCTGCCCTGAATTGGGCTTAAACAGGAAATGTAAGTGGGAGGTGATTAAAAGGAAAGCATCAGTGGTGTTTAACTGCACTGAACATTGTTTATATGAGCTTTTTAGCTGTGTTTTTATAGCACAAGGACTGGTGCATATTTTTTTCTTTGCAGTAAGCCTGTTCTTTGATGGCATTTGATGATTTTATTGCAATGACCTCTCTGTTCTTGAGAAGATGATGCATTGGTGTTTATGTACCACATTCTTGTTTATGAGGTTGCTGACATTCTGGGAATACTTATACATACAGCTTTATTGATTAACTATACTATATATAAACACCATGTTCTTTGTCTCCTTTTTACCTCCTTGCATGTTGCTTACCTTAGTGTATATAACAGGCTACGTACCAAACCTCAATCAAAATAAGATGTGCTTAAGAAAAAAATGATCTTTTATTGTAAGTACCCATGGCAGAGAATAAAAGGGACCTACAAATTTGATGTGTTGTTTTATGAAAGAAAACCAGTGCTAACTCTAAGCACTTGCTTGATCATTATCTTAAAAAAATGACCACTTATCTATAATACTTATGTGTTATTTTGGGTGCAGCAGTTGCTCCCAGACTAATAACAGCACAGCAAGCACACACTCATTTGTAGGTTATTAAAGAAACCATTTCCCTTGCAGATAATATCACCTAAAACATATAATCTTCTTTTTTAAGTGTCTTTGTCCCATTAAACTGACGTGCAAGGCAACAAATAGTAACATTCACTTGTCCTCAGGCAACCCTCTCTTTCTGAGGATTACAAAATGTGTATGTAGTAATATAATATTAGCATATGCTTATATAGAATAATAAAAATACACTGTGGATCTTTTATATGGTTTATAAATAAGGTCTGTTCCTCTGGCATCATTGTTAATCTAGACCAAGGTCACTTAAGTGGCCTGAGAAGTACTTTGTGTTTGTACATGTTTGCTTGGGTGTGACTGTGTTAGTGTTTGTATATGTGTGTAAGCATAGCTGACAGCATTTATATGTGTATTGTGAACCTGCAGTTAAGTGTATAGAGGAAAATGAAGAGCCATGCACTCACTGTTGTGGACAGACACAGGAACATGGGGCCCTTGCAAGGTCAGTGTCACCGAACCATGACAGAGACCCACTGTTGTAAATAATAAGAGCTTTGACCTTTGGGGGAGAAGCAAGTTGAGTCATTTATCAGCTCTTTCGATCTAATGTCCAATTTTTTTTTTTTTTTTTTTTTTATCAGGTGCTTGTCAGAGCAAGTTGTTAAAGAAGGGCGTAAATGGTCAAATTTTATTTACATAATCAGATTTTTTTAACCAAAGACAACTATTTAACCAAGGTGGATAGCTTTTATTTTGAAGCAGCTTCAGCAAAAGCAGTGCAGACCATTTGTCACAGTGATTAATCGCACTTTAGGAGCTCGGATAATGTTCATGAAAACATTGGTCTCTCACAAAATATTGACATTTTTGTTGATTTTTTATCAGAAGATGAATTAGCAAATATTGCTGAGATCAGATGTAACTGTGATTTGGCTTGTGTATCTCAACTACATGTCATTCTTCCTTAGAAAAACAACACGCCATAAATCCTCTCAGCACACAGACATTAATTGACATCTGGAAAGTAATGCAGTTAAATCTGTACATATTAATAGTTGAGATCCGGAGTAGATCATGTTTCAATTGCTTTAAGTTCCTAGATGTATCAGAGAGGAAGCTTTTTTCAGTTCACGCTAAAGCTTGAGACAACATTGCTTTATTTTAACCACAACACTTTTTAATCTGACTTATCTTGCATTCCATGAAATTCTTTGATGGAAATGTTTTATTAGGCTGAGTAATTCTCCTTAAAAGTGGATGCTTATTTATCTGTCTGTTTATTGACTGAGCTGGCCTGTTTTTGTTATTTGTCTCGCATTTCTTTCCCTGGTTATTGGATTTTGTGGAGGAGGGATCTTTCTGTTGCACTTCTCACCTTCTATGACTTTATTTCTTGTCGGGTACCTGTCATCTGCAGAAGATCGGATCTTCTCTTCTAAAGCCCTTACACTCAAGAGGCATTGCACTGCCGCGGAGTCAAAACAAATGTAAACAATAAGATAAA
>JAPZDY010000004.1:11964474-11975151 GCA_029783645.1 Ctenochaetus hawaiiensis | reverse complement strand
GGCTTGTTCAATTGCCACATGACCCCTCACCTTTTCTGCTCCTAAAAGAAAAGGGAATTAGATCTGAAAGAGAAAGAAAATCTAAAAGTCTTAGTATTCTTGACCTGAGAAACAAAGGTTACAAAAACTCTTATGTACCGGTCTGAAAGGCTGCCTGTGCTTAAATGTAGCACCGCCCTGGGAGCTGCCATTCTTGACCTGTGCTTGAGATTTCTTTAATTTTCTCTCTTTCCGTCTTTCTCTGTGCACCCATGTCTCAAACTCAACCAAAAGCCTCCAGGAGTATGACTGTCATAAGTATGGCTGTGCATGGCAAAACAATTGCAGCCTGTCCACCGCGTAATAGATGGGTGGAAGTGTAAGCACTGTGCACCATTCCTGAAATCAATGGTCCACTGCTTGGTGGCTGGCTGACTCCCCTCCAAACACACCCTGGCGGGTGCCATAAAGGATGTTTATTAGTCTGACAAGTTGACACTGCAGCTCCTTGTCATGCTCTGATAATAGGGGCCAGGCGCAGACCAGCGGAAGCCTTGCTTCAGCTGGTTAGGAGACAGACAACCCCTTCAGGGGTGCAGATAAGAGAGGAGAGGAAATAAGAGAAGAGGAAAAAGAAAGAAGGAAGCGGGAGGGTGGTGTATTAGTGCAGCCAGTGCCTGTTTTATGTGTGGAAGAAAGAAGAGGAGAGAAAATAGGAAAGAAGCAGAGAAGAATGGTAGAGCCAGAATAGGAGAGAAAAGTACAGAAAAAGACATGAAGTAAATGGAGGATGTTGGATGGGGTTTATTCAGACATGAGATTATTTAGAAAATAGTCATTTTTATGAGGTTAGGGTTACTTACTTGTCACTTAAAAGACATGAATGAAAGAACTATGTGCAGTGTTTGCACCTTTATCATCCCAACATTGCTGGCTGGTTGCATATGGCAATAAAGTTTCCTCGGCCTCCTCGGGCATCTATGTTTTTTGGCCCATAAAACCTACGCACAATGGATTCCTGCATGCATGGTTTGCAAAAAAACGATTTACTGATGTGGCCCTTTGAGACTTTATATTTTCTTGGACATAATGCATGACATTCTGATAGAGTTATTTTATCTTTCACACGACCTGCATTTCCAACTGTGGCCACCGTAACAAAATGGCCTTCCAACCAAGAGCTGTTTTTTTGAGGGCTCTAATTGTAATTCTCTGTGTTCTTATTGTGTTTATACATACAGTAAAACCTGGAAATGCACGATTTTTTTTAAGCTGATAGGGATAACTGAGCAGAGATGGATGATATAATACCCCATAGTCTAACAGGCATCACCACTTTATCACTCCTCTCTAAACCTATTCATTGCAATTTACTAACATAACATGTTGTTTTCCTCTGAAACAATATAAGAAAACGTCCACATTGGTGACGGCATGTTTAAGCTCTCTGGTCTGTACTGATCAGCTTTACCATTGTACAGTAAATTTACATCATGAGTTTACTAACAGCACACTGCGCTTCTTCTTCTACTTCTTCCTCTTTTCTCTGTTTATTAGTGGATTAAAAAACAACTTGAAAGGTACAAAACTCCACTTACTTTATTGAAGTGTGTGGGTGCTGTGCTTGTTAAGTTGAGGAGGGCAACTTGGTTCTTTACAATTTTAATTGTTCAATGTATAAATAGCTGATTATACAAGTCTCATCAGCAGATATCGTGTTTCCCTATAAAAAGCTTTTTCATTATATTAAGTGCATTAAAAACAATAACATGCCTGTAAGACACTTAGGATGTACTGTTTAGGTACATCTTATCATTTTTTATCTTGTCTTGTCTATTCTGCAACTGTCTCCTCTTTTCTCTTCTCTTCTCTTTTCTGTCGCTCTCCAGTAATGAGCAGCTCCAGATTCACTTTAGGCTCAGGAAAGATGCAAGCTCTAAATCAGCTAATCGATGGCACCAAAGTTAGTCCCTGAACAATATTGTAGGAAAACGGCTTCAATGAACCTCATTGACTCAGTTTCACAAATCGTTATTCCTCCAAGAAAGGCTGACCTTGAAAGACAGAAAGGTCGTTATTGTTGTGTTGTGTGCATGTGTGTTTCTCCACACACTAGGAAACTTATTCTAATTTAAAAGTGCCCCAGTGTAAATTAAACCGTGATCGAACTTTAAGCTCATTGATTTCTGTTGTATCTTTTGAAATGATTTAATGTGGGCTCTTCTTATTAGGGGAACCTCTGCTCATGACCTTCATAATTATCTTTTCACGCAGGAAACCAGGTCAAAGCAAAAAGATGAGGAGATCGGATGAGATGTGTCTCACTTCTTGCCAACTCATCATAAAATAGTGCTACACTACCTCCATTTTTCTTAGGGTCAGTCCTTTTTTTAAGTCAGCGCTGCAGAGGGAAGTTCCCAGCACCGTTATGTCATCAGGGACAAGAGCACGGAGGAGGAGAGAGAGCGCTACAAAAGAAGCTATTTTAATTAAAGCTGGCAGATTTACTTGCCTAGCTGGGCTTAAAGCATAGGCGGCCCAGGCCGGTGGGGGCCAAAGTGGCGGTCATAAAAATGACTCATGCCAGGCAGGGGGCGGAAAAGAGCCCCCTGAGGGACGGGTGGGGGAATTAACGTCGGCAGTCGGAGGTTGTTCTGTAATGAGGACAAATCGCTGAGAAGTTTGTCATCTGACAGAAGCTGGAGCTGGCCAGGGAAATATGCACAACGCAATAATTTCAGCTCTTGTGACATTTCTGCTGCACTATGTAAAAGGGCGAGGGAATGAGTTAACCAGAAAAATGGAAAAACATGCAACGTGCAAACTTCTATTTCTTCTTTAATAAGCATCACCTCATGATATCTCCCACCACATTAGACAATGAGCGGTAACATTTTGGTGCTCTACTTACCCTAACACAATCAATGTCAGGCTTATTTCTGCCAGGAAAGTAATAAGATACTCATTACTTGCTATTTGATTGAAAAGTTGTATCTTTTGCAATCAGCTCAGTTGCCTTTTAAAATTAGCCATTATATCCCTGTGCCAGTGCAGTTCTGTTTGAATAATCAGGGTAACAGCGATAATGAATCCATCCACTAGAGAGAGGAAACTTGTGGAGTTTAAACTAGTTAAGTGTGAAACAATGTCGTCCTAAGAGGATTTTCAGTGGATGATTTATTTATACATAAATAAAAACTATATATAAATTAGGCTTAAGGTGTACATACATATATATATATATATATATATAATATACATTTTTGTATTTAGATGATTCAAAACCAAACCACAAAAGAACATATGATCATTTCCAGCTTAATTTCAGGTGTCTACCAGGATAAGTGAACATGTTTTAATTTTCAAAAAAATTTTTTTAAATGTTGTCCACTTTAAATCAATCTGTTAGAGACGCTCTGTTTTGACCTAGTCTTCCTCAAAGCCCCCTGCCGAACAGCCTGGTCTGTTCTGATCTGTCAGCTCACGCAGGCCAGTGCAGGCACTGTCCGGTATGTCCAGCTCTGCCTGTGTGTTTAGCTTCCAGCTGCATTTCTGCCATGAATATCAGCAGAAGGACTACTTCTAAAAGCCTCACTACCACACATGTGAGAGCAGGAATCCGATCCATATAATTTACAGGCTTTCTGCCCAGCAGGCCACTAACATTACAACCTTGATACAGTCTCTGTAAGGTGTGAGCAAGCTAGCTGCTGGGTGCTAATCGAAGTCACTCAAAGTGGCCAAACCAATGAATTCCAATATTTTGTCTATTTCATTTTGCTCACATAGCTATATCCTGTGCCCAGTAGTAGCAACACGCACAGACATACACACACTTACATTCACAGATAATTGCACCCATAATTACAACACAAACATGGTGTGTAGCCTTAGAATATATTCAAGTATATAAACGTAATTGTTTTAAACTTTAAATGTTATACCTGTACTCATGTAATTAAACCAAATCATCACATTTATTTTCTAATAATTACACTGTTATACATTTAAACAAATCCTTCAGTACGTAACAGTAGCACTTCTTTTAATCACATTTTGCTGCAGACTTCTCCTCTTCTGAGCACATGCAGTAGTGACAAGTATAAGCGATGTGTGATTTGAACTGTGGGCTTGTGTGGGTGTTCAAGGCCATTTTTGCAGCAATTTTAGCAGCTATCAAACACACTGACTACATTTGTTAAGTGTGGCACATGCAGCAGCTGCTGTCTACTTTTTTTTTAACAGTTTTCATGGATTGTGATTCACCACCAACCATCTTTCCTTCTATGTTTTTTTATCTTTGATTTCGTCAGTGTCGTGTGCATGTTTCATCTCCATTTCTTGTTCTGTCACTCTGTCCTCCAAGCTGTTGGATGTCGCCAGGAATGAGTGAGTGATAAATTTAAAGCTGTGAAAATAATAATACCAACCCCCTCCACGCACACACATACACGTACACACAACACATCACTCTGTCTCACCAAAGGTACTGTCTGCTGCGACAGCAGATGTGACTGGATGTATGTCAGCTCCGTCACATATTCCCTCTCTCTCTATGTGTCGTGGAATTTATAATTTATAATCACCATCTGTAAATTCCCTGAGTAATTTCTTTGTCTGCTTGAGTCATTTAGAGACTTTGTGTTTTATAACCAAGGCAAAACAAAAAGATGGGGACACGCACTAAGAGATTTGCTGGGCAAAGTGCCATCTTGCATGCAGCAGAACAATAGATAGCACTTAGTCTGATAAATAACTAGGAAAAAAACAACCAGCAACTTCCTGCTGGAGGTTTTATAATTTGTTGTCTGTCATTTTGATGAGAAAGGTTGTAAAAGTTCAGTCATTATCCATTTTTATAGATCATTTTAATTATTATGCTCTAAGGATCATGATATACTGCCTATTAGATAAAATTAAATTTTCCCAAAGAACTTGATGCCAGTACAATTTAATATACAGATTAAATTTACAGATTATGCACTTGTACTGGCATGGAGATTGAGACACACAGATGGTGTGGTCACTTTACATGACAACAATAAGTAAATATATATAAAACGGATGTACACAAGTCTGTAAATGCTAGAAAGATGCACACAAGCACCATATAGCTTATGCATTTAGCTGTATATCCTTTATTCATTGAAAAGGACTGAGATTTCCATCTTGATTGATTGAGTTTGCCTTTGTAGGTTCTACAGATTCTTATTTTCAGTAGACTAAACTCATTTGTTTTGTTAAGTCTTAAAATGTGAGCTGTCACTCAAGGGGACACCTTAGTGCAGCACAAACTCTCAAAAACTCTCCTTTTCTAAATAACCAAAGTCTGTCTCCTCAACTTTGGCTTCTTCCCAGCTTTTCTCATTTTTCTTTCTTGTTCGCCTACCCATCTTCTGGTGAGATTATACTGTTGAGGAAATCAGATGCGCTCAATATGGAACTCCTTCTGTGCTGCCTTGATTTTCTTTGAATTCTACTTTAAAGCCTGTTATTTGCAACTGTGAAAACCTGTTTTCATTTTTTTGTGATAACATCTGCAGTATTAGGTTAAAAACATGACTGATACTGACCTAAATGTGTTTTGTTTATTTTTTGCCACAATGTGAAGTTCACACTTTCCCAAAGCACCACAAGGTTTGTCCCCCCCTCTGTCTTTGTGAATATTCAGCTCAGTACAGCTTGTTTATTTGTGTTTTGTTTCTATAGTTGTGTTTTTACAGTTTTATAAGGAATAAACAAATGTTCAACTCAGACTCTAATATAGCATGGTAAACACAGAAGGAGTAGCCATTAATTTATGATCAAGTACAATCATCACACTTTATTTTGCATGCTGAACAAGAGGCAGAGTGAATTTGAACCTGGAGTTTTATGGTATGACCCCAGGCTCAGTTGAAACCCCTCAGCGAATTTGATAACAGCTCAAGCTGTGCATGTGTGTGTGTTTAAGTACTTGCCTACATTGAGTATATAACACAGGCGTTTTAAACCTCTGTTTATTAAACACTTGAACTTGACCAAACACTGATTGTAAGTCTGAGTGCTCGAACAAAGTGACAGCCTAATTAGAACAATGAGAGGAGCTCATAAGACGAGTGCCTTATGCAACAGGAAAGGTCATGTACTGTAATGCAAGCTCACGGACACACAAGCACACACACACACATGCGCACACACACAGGTCTGCATCCACTGCCTCCATCAAGAATCTGTGTCAAGTGCTGCTTTATGTCTCAAGTGTAAAATAAGCATCATTTTATTGTCCCTCCAATCCTTTATAAATGCTTTTTAACAGAGGTTTGTGTGCAGTGTGCAAGGCTGCACGACTATGGCCAAAAATAGTCACAAATATTTTTTTAGATTTTGAAAGCATTATTGTTATCATTATTTATTGTTTATTTTATGAACAAATTATTTTTCTTGCTCTTTTACATTGAAATAAACAGAGCACTTGTATGTAGTGCTACTTTTCCTGATTATGTACAAATGTACAAATCTTTCTATCAAAATAAGGCTCTGCTTGAAGCCAGTGTATTTTCAAGAGGCAAAATATCAAATTGTATCAAATCTTTACCATAAATTAAAGAGACAGGTAACTATTATGTATGTCTAAGTTAAATGCTGGACAAGGATTCTCATTTTGTGATCTGCTATCTTGTTACTCTTCTATCTGAAACTGCTGCTGCATGATGGGCATGACAGTAAAATACAAAATGATTTAAGACATGGTTGTGGTTATAAGACACTGTAGTAAATTTCTGTCAATTGAACTGACATCAGTACTTTAAGCCTAAGAAAATACAGACATTCATTACCCTTTACGACATAATTATTACTTTGGCTATGGTGGCTGAGGTCGGGGATTAGTCAGAGAGGGAGCAACTATAAGGCATCCTGTAGCACCCAGAGATGATGCAGATTTTTGTATCTGATCTTTTTTTTTGTTATACATCTTTAATTGTTGTGTAATTGACCCGTATTGTCAGAAGATTTGGTGTACTCTATCCGTTTTTACAGGGTTACCTGATAATGTCTAAAAACACTCTCCTTTTTGTTGACAGCTGTGACCAAGAGGACCAACGTGAAGAGGGATCAGCTAAGGTGCTCAGTGTAAGTGGCTTTTTTATGCTACAGCATACCTTTGTGCGTGATAAAGTGTGTGTGTGTGTGCATGTGTGTGTGTGTTGGTGTGTGCCCAATGTTTACTCTGCTCCTCAATAAAACACATCCCTCCTTTCTTTATGTATGAGAGTATATGCAAGCAAAGAATGCAAAACTGTATTCACACAGCAATGAAAAGCATCTCAGCACGACACCTGAAATGACTAAAAGTCATGAAAAACAATCTTTCTGTTTACTTTTCATGCACATATTAATGATGCTTTGATTGTGGCTGCTGCATACCTTCTAGTTGTTGGCCCTTTTACATTATCACAGCTTGGGTGTTTCTTTGTGAGGCCTGGCAAAGCATTTTTTTTACATCAGACAGGACCCATTTGCTTTCTGTCTGTGTCCCTGAAAGCTCCGGTCCTTTAGCCACATTAGCATTGGAGCACATACTTTAGGAGCTGTTCCAGTCACTCTGTGCTACATATCTCAGTGATGTAGAGACACCATTACTCTTACTGCAGTGGGTTTACTATGTAGCTGACTCCAGTGAGGTAATGTATTAACTTTCCACTTCTGTAGCAGTACAGAAATCATCTGCATTTCATTTGTGTGTCACCCCTCTCCTTCAGCTTTGAGCAGATTCTTTTTAAGCAATTATTGGATTCTTTCAAAACATCTGTATGCATCTCTGTATATTCTTTATCCTGAAATGTCCATCAACTCTAAACCCCCAGTTTCCATCAGGCTGATTTTGGTCCAAGTAAATCCAAGTGTCATATCTGTCACACTTTTTTTTCTCTGCTCCTCAAACAGAAACAAAATTTACAGCTCACTCTTTAGCTGCAGAAGTGGCCTGGGGCAGACAAGCCTTCTCAGAGTTGTCAAGAATTAGCAAACTGAGTATAAAGTGAAGACTCTGCATTGCTTGATTTGCCTTGCAGCATAGTTCTCACTTCATTTGATTTAAGTGTGTCTACCTGTGTGTGTCTACCTCTGTAGTATCTGCTGCACAGCAGAAATACTCACAGGGTTGGGCTGATAGAGAGGTATGAATTTTTGTTGTCAGATTGGAAAGAGAGTTAATAGGGATTCAGGTGTATCAGGGATGTAGGAGACATGTAGACAAATAAAAATTGCCAGTTTTGTCTTATCAAGATGTTTTCGGAAATAGAAACCCTTCCTCTCATTATTGAAAAAACGAGCAATTGTCCAACAATCCACCTACTTCACACTGAAAGAGAAAACTGCCTGCAGGATCTAAAAGGAAAACGAGATTACTCATCATTAGTGTTACTCAGCGATCTGCATTAACTCAGACTAACTGTTCATCTAAAGGAAACCAAATCATTCAAAGGGTGGAAACAGGATGTCATATCAAGAGGAGACAGCAGGATAAGCAGTAACATTCAATCCATCTATCTGTTTATTCTACTTTAGTTCTAAAACTACTGAGATTTCAAGTCTGAAATCTTGCAGATCCATCTTGAAAAGCTCCGACCGGATTCATTTGTATATGGTTAGAATATGTTAGGTCCAATCAGCGTCGTTGGCAAACAATGAAGATGAAAGCGTGACAAATATCCTATGGATATGTGAAACATTCCATCTGATGTGTGAGGTTAGTTAAAAGAGGATGTGAGGAGGATTTCAGGCTGCACTCAGGAATCACAGACCTTTTACTAACAGTGAACTGAATGGTGTACAAGGAGCCAGATCAAACCCAACCAACTAATTATGCAGTCACAACCCATTAGGTACCAGTTGTACTTATAAACAAGGTGTCACATGAAGCAAGATTTTGAGTTACCGGTCAAGCTGGAGTCTGTGGTATATAAGTCCTTTGTCTCTTCACAGTATACACACTATAGCCCTTCTGTAACTCACATTTATGTTTCCATTAATTTTTATAGTGGCAATAATGTTTAATAAACACATATATGTATTTATTTGATCCTTAAATCCTATTATCCATGTTGTGTTTAACTCTGTTTTTACCATATGGTGGAGGAACACTTAGTTTTTCACTCACAGTGGTAGGCAGAGGGGAGAAAGGAGGCGGCGCGGCATGTTTGCCTTTCTAATTAGTTCTCATAGGAACCCGGCCATTGATTGTTGCAAATGCCCATTGATTTTAAGCAGGTCGCTACTCAATTTGACGTTTGAGCTAAATGCCGTGGAACGAATGACGCCTGTTTTCGTTGATGTCTGTGACATCAGTATGTCTTTTTATGTCTGAGCATGTGTGTGTGTGTGTGTGTGTGTGTGTGCGTGTGTGCCCCTGCAAGTTGGCTCCTGCATAATTATGTAAGCATGGTTCTGGGTGACTGACAAATAGGTAAGTTACTGCATTTTTTGCCCAGGCAGCCTAATCGAGAACCATCGATCTCACTGGGGGCAACAGTGTGCTTACTTGCACATCGAGATAGCCAAAAGCTATTGGCAAACTGTTTGTTCTCATTGGATAAAATCACAAGGCTTCTGTCCCTGTGGTCTAAACAGATCACTATGTCACAGGGTCAGAAAGAGTGCCACAATCAATCAGCTACACTCCTTCAATGTTTTTGATAACAAAATGTTGATGTGATGCCACAGTTCAATATAGACCCTAATTATTGTTCATGAATTATGCCTTCATTGTGTATGTTGCGATGAAAATATGTCAAGTAAGTGTGAATTAATGCAAAGTAAGCATAAAGCAATTTGCTTGTTCAGCCCAACATAAACGAAAAGCCAGCCAGCTAAATGATTTTCTAAAGAAGTTGAAAAAGAATCAAACTGAAAGCATAACCACAAAGCATGGTTGAGACTTAAACATACAAACTAGATAAAATGATCGAATACTTTGTCAGTGCTTTCTTTTATTTTGATTCTAACTCAATAGTCTGATTCTAATTTACAATATATCCCCTGAAACTTTAAAAAGTTGAACTAACAGCAACAAGAAGATGTTTGATGTACATCATTCAGCCACACCCAAATGGCAAAATAGTGCTGGTAGTTAGAAAAAAAAGGGAATTAATTTGACATGGCAACCAGCTGCTCGCTGTCTAAGTTTCAACTCCCATGTCAGACATGATACAGCACTTCTTATTAACAATTATCAAGATCCTGATCGTGTGAATCACAGTGTTTGATGTATTTCGACCCCAAAGTCTTTGTCAAAGTATGTTGTAAAACGGCTTGGCAGTATCCAGCTTATTTCGTTTGGCTGAACTTTTGATGTGTTACACTCTGTTTCGATCTTCAACTTTACATTACTCCACTCTAACCCACCGGAGAAGGAAGATGGTTGGGGGTGATTTTTTTTTCCAGTTTAATCACTAGACCAACTTATCTGCATTTCCTGGGTCCAACTTTTGAATCCACCCACTCCACTGAGTTGACAATTTCATCTAATATCAGACAATGAATGCCTTCAAAGCAGAGTACTGTTCAACTTTCAAAGTATTTGATTTTTTGATTTATTTAGAGAATCCACTGTCTATCCTGTTGATTAGGGTTGGGTACTGAAATTCGGTTCCAAGTAGGAACCGAATCAAAAACGGCGGGTACCGGGTACCCATAAAAAATATTTACTTTCGGTTC
>JAPZDY010000004.1:11946063-11964374 GCA_029783645.1 Ctenochaetus hawaiiensis | reverse complement strand
GGAAAACTCAGTGAACAAATGAACGCAAAATGGATGTTGCTGAAAGCCCAGGTAGAAAAAAAATTGTGGCAGAAAATTGTGATTTCAATTCAAAGCTAAAAAATCGAGATTCATATCTTTTCCTGAATCGTGCAGGCCTATGTCATAAGCTAATTAGCTGCAAGACAGGTTGCATGTCAAATTTGACGAAACATTTAGGACTGCATGGCATTGACCTGAAAGAATGTACAGTGTTTGATATACTGCGGTCGTCAACACCCGACACAGCCAGTGCTAATGTTGCTACAAGCAGTTTATTTCTCAGGGATATCTACTGATTGTAAGCAGCTGTTATTTACTGAATGCACTTTATTTCTTGATGTTTATTTGCTGTTTTGCAGTGAATGCAATGCAGTTTAGTATTCTAGCACTGATGCTGCTCAGACATGATTTTATTTTTGTTTACCATTTTCTTTAAAGGTAAAGGAATAAAGTTACTTTTGTTAAATAAACAATTGACCTTCTATTTTTTTAATATTTTGGAATCGAAATAAGGAATCGTTAGGAACCGGAATCGATAAGCAGAACCAGAATTGGAATCGGATTCATAAAAATCCTAACGATACCCATCCCTACTGTTGATGGTGGCTGTTATAAATCTATGGTTAATACTCCTTCTTGGTTCCAGTGCACAACCTGACAAGAGTTTGACACGACATTAGACCCACCCATGGTGTTGACTGGCTGTTCGTTAACCCCCCTGTAGTTCTCTTTAGATCAATTGCTTTTACTGAGTTTTGTTATGATGCCAGTAAATTCAATATACTGGATGGATTTTTAAGATCCGGACACAGGATATTGGTTCTAGTCACTTGATTTTCCACATTAAGATTGGGACGTGACAGCTATCTCCACTGAGGTTCAGAATAGCTTGCTAGCTTACTGGCTGCTGAGTTTTGCCATCTGATTTCTAGGCTCGGTCCTTTGTTTTATGTGTTTTATGTGTTTTACACCTCCATCTTGCTCATTTGATACATATAGCTAATTTTAATGATGTTTTGTGTGTGAATTCCATGTTAACAAACTGATTATTTGCTATTTATATCGTAAAGTATTTGTCTCAGTCTTCGTGGAAAAAAAAACTAAAAACATATACATCTGTCATGAAAATGATTCTGTCTTTTGTGCGAATGTCTTAATCACTCTCCCAAATGTTGCTGCCTCTTACCTTCTTTACTGTGGTCTTTGGTTTTGTTGTCTCAGCAAATGGCCTGCCTTGATGGGAATAAGCTTGTCATTGTTCCCAGCTCTCATTCCTGCGAGGTGTTTGAATAATGCAACGTCTGTCCTTAACTTCCACATGAATATATCTATCTGGTCAGCAGAGAGAGGAAGTGACAAAGACGGAGCGACTTAGTCAGAGACAGAAGTACAGAAAGGCAAAGGGACAAAAAGTTAAAGAAAGGCAAGAGAAAAAGTTAGTGAGAAAAAGGCAGACAAAGGAAGAAAGGGACATATCAATAGACAGACAGAAAGATGGATAGAAAGACTGATTGTAGCAGAGAGGGGCACACAGTGCAGCATCTATATTAAGCTTCCGAAGGATATCTAATGTGATTTGCTTGGGTAATGAGACAGGCAGCCATTTGTAATTTTCATTGTTAGTTCAGTGATGGTCATGCTTTCTTTCTAAGCAGTGTACCTACATCTCCATCCTGATTACGAAGAGGTCAGAGGCGTTTATTTTTAGTTGTTGGGAATGTACGCAGACAGGCTGTGATAAATGGGGACGGTCCTCCATTGTGGCAGCAACAACACTAGCAGGGCTGACTGTAGCTGGCAGTAATGCTGTCACCACATCACACTGAGAAAACTACAGTTTTGCTTGCTTAAAGTTCAGATTTGCTGAGTTAGCTTGCAATGACCGAAGTCCATATAATTATGTCAGAAAAAAACTGTGGGAAATAAGTTTAGTCAAAGAAAGATGGAGAAAAGGAGAACTTGGTGCACCATAATACACTTGTTTGAAGTAAACCTCCTTGGTGAAAATTGACTTGAGGCAAAAGTTTACTTTTTAACAATTAACCAAAACTGTATTTTTTTCTTTATCCTGAGATGCTTTTGTTGCTTAAACCACACTGAGAACACAATATGTTAACTCTGCATTCTTTTGTTTGATACCCTGCTGTCTACTCAACACCACCTTTCTATAAATCTTGTAACAAAAATGGTACCAATTTAATCACTAATTTTGAAGTGAAAATCCCAAGGACAAATTTAAGTAAACAGCCTATTATTACGAATTATAAACATGCCTCAAGATGCTTTACAATATGTACAATATACTACAACAGTTGCTAGTTAGTCGACAGTTAAAAGTCGTTACAGTAACAGATCGCTGTTTTCCATCAGACTTCTTTTTGTTGAAATTGTTGGGTTGACTGTACAGCACTGTAGTTAGCGGAACACAGAGAGTTGACACTGTGGTCAGTGGGACACAGACAAAGAGAGAGATTGAGGTCAGTACAATCCAGCATGTTGACAATATTCAGGAGGCCAGTAGACTGAAAAAAGGAATGCTCAATGCAGTCCATTTTAAACCCTGGAATCCTCTGCTCTTTTTGCACTTAGCTTACTGGTAAAGAAAAATATCCTCAGCTACACTGAATGAATTTGAACTTCACTACAGGAGCCTAATGAGTAGCTGGCCAACTTCAGTTTTAATCCATGTTGACATGCAATATAGTTTTAACTTTGTTACCGCTTCTGTTGGTTAATTAAATGTACATAATGTGGAGATGAACAGAAATTTATTTTTCATCACATAGCCTTGTTGGCACAAGTCTTTTACAGCCATTTTCTTAATTTATGCAAAATAGATTTAAAAAGTCCTAATTCAAAATCTGTCAGTTGAGCAGTTTGAAGGGCAGAAAATATAATTTTAGCTTTCCTCTGTAGAGTGGGACAGCAATGCAGCTCTTAGCAGAATGACTTCACCTACATAGAGTTAAATGTGGGGACCTTACTGCATGCAACTCCCATGCCGTAGCCTACTTTCACTTTCCATTATACCTTAGTTAAAGAGCTCTCTCATGTCCCTTTGAGGACACGTACTGCATTTCATTAGCTCTTATATCACTACTTCTTTCGTACTCTTTATATCCTCCTTCTCTGTTTCAAAGTACTGACGTAAAGATCTTTGTCTCTGTTAAGCAGCATCAGTAAAGATCTCTCGTTTCTTTCTTGCAATTTCACTTTCTTCTCTGCCTTTCTTCTCTAGCACACTCACTCCCCTTTTTCTTTCCTCTAAGAGGACAAAGTCGAACGGCCCAACAGCGTTTAATTGCTGTGGTTTTTATGTGGTCTGCTGAGAAGTAATAGCTACTCAGCACTTCTGTCCACAAGACAGATGCTGCCGATGCTTGTCTGGGAGCTGGTTGCAGCGTGGGAGCACCCAGTGGCTCAAGAAAGTGCAGGTGAAGTAATAAAAGGAAAATAGTTCGCTAGGGGGAGGGAGGGGGGGTTCCCACAATGGATTTCATTTCCTTATTGGAAAGAAGTGACTCAGGGTCACGCACGTAAGCGTATGTACACACACAGACACACAAACACACAACCATGTAGACACGCGGGCAAATGCAGCAACACACACTCCCGAAAAAGGGGTCAGAGAGGAGCGGCAACTTGTTAGCAACAACCATTCGCTGTGACCAGTCCAATAATGCAATTTGCTCTTGCTGTCGGACAGGCCACCATGGGGAAGCGGTCACAGGGTGACTCAGACCGAATCAAAGATGGAAACAGCGGGTAATCAAAAGGATTGCTTGGTTTCACCTGGGTTTGGTGTGACAGGCAGGACACAAATCTCTTATTCCTTAAGCCCTTAAACATTGATGCTCAACTTGCTTTGCCAAGGGACCACTTTTGCAAAATGACAGGAGACCACCGGCCAGTCATTTAATTACCAAACATTAATAATATTTCGCAAGTGAAAGGCCATAATGAGGTGCTTGTTTTTGACTGTGTCAGAGTCATATGAAGTGAAGCAACAGTTGTCAGGATTTTCAACGTGGCTGAAATAAGATGGCTCCAAATGTGTAATGTTACCAGGAAGCATTGCTACACTGAAGTGTACACGTTTTACTTTACTCGCTCTTCATATTAGCAGCCTTGAATACAGCATTTATCATTGGATAAATTAAAAACAGTAGTTTTAGTATTGGTAATAATTGGCACCATAAAGGCAAATTTATTTATCTTGTTTTATTAAATAGCCTCTTTTAATTGTCAGTGTTTCAATATTTCCTGTTCTTAGTCACCTTAACAGAGAAGCAAATGCAGCAGGAGCCCTGCTCAGGTCAGGTGTGCATGAGACTCTTGCAGAAATGAAGCTTCACCTCTATGCACTGCACAGATCATTAAAAAGTAAATATGCAACACAAATAATAACGGCCAAGAAACATTATGTCTATAGATTTACATATAGGATAAACAAACAAGCAAAGAAACATAAAATCTGTGTTAATTAATTTTTCTACCGTTCATACTATTTAGAGATTTGTCATCTGGTCACCTGGATCCCTAGTGAGGACCCGTGATCAGTGCCTTAAAACATTTTAAAAACCCTCATCCTCTCTGCAGTGCCTTTGTGCTTAGGATTACAACAACAAATCAGACTTTTCAACTCCCCTATTATGTCAACAATTCTTGCTTTTGATAAAACCTGACTCACTATATTATCCAGTCTAAAATAATCTATATGTTACAGAATTTTCACCTAAAGTCCTAAAACATACAGTATGTTAATATTAATTCATAGATCAGTTTTATTTGTGATGAAGTTAGGAGCTCAAACACTGACCTGATGCATTTTCAGCCTGACAGCACAGAAAAATGTTAGTATCCACTGAAAACATACAGTATCCTGAAGTACCTTGAAATGTGAAGCATTTCAACTGAAAGAGAGAAAAACTTGTAAATATTGAGGAAAACAGGACTGAGAGAAAGACATGATAGACGCTGTGAGAATTCTCACATTATGCAGTGTGGAAGTTTCTCTTTGTGGTGTTACATTATGAGATGTCTATTATAAAACGAACAACACCTCATATAAAACCTCGCTGAAGAGCAATAAAATGAAATCACATCACCTCATGCGGACGTATTTTCGATTATCGCTGCTAATGCTATTTCCTCTCTTACTGTCAGGTTCAGTTCACTCAGAGAACACATCACTTTGTTTTCAGTTTAGAGTTAAGACCTGATACTTAAAGATGTCATTTAGTGCACACTGCGTTCATATTATCCTCCTGAGACCCCAAAGGAAGAACCACAACTGATTTGTTATAAACTCTTATGTAAAGTTCAGATGCTGTACATGACTTTGACAAAACTTTAGCTTCCTCATATTCAGAAAATATCATCTACATCCTGGAAAGAAATTAAGTATGGATCACAGTAAGTTATGTGATTTCCTTGGAACTGAACCATGTCAGAAGTTCACTGAAGAGTTTAATTGCTATCCATGTGATTGGATTTTGTTAGTCCCACCACATGATAGAAATTCAAAATCTTAAGTCCATGAAAAAGCAATTACTTGCTTTGCTGCTGAACTGTTAATTATCTAGTTAAAACCATTCACAAATTTAATTCAAGAAAGATTTAATTTGCTTTATTTACTGTCACGTTGTGTTCATTTTATTTGTCTGCTATTGATAAGAGGCACTGAAAGACATACTTGGTGTTTTTGATACTTGTGTAAAGTGCAAAGATCTGAATAAACATGGCTGTTTTGCCCCATTTTCTGTGTGCAGCTGCTTTAGCTAATTAAATGGCATTTGAGGGTTTGACTGAGACTGTTGCAGTTAAATGTTAAGTCTTTTATTAATGGAACAAGATAAAAAAATTACAAATAAATAGAAACAGAATGTTTTCATGCAAAATATGAAGCTGGGAAATTACAAGAAAGTCATTCGAAAGATAGAAACTAACTTTTATAGAGCTTTTTGTCTGTAATATTAACACCCTGACCCTATATTAAAAGAATTTAAGCCATTTAATTAATATTTCTAATTAGATGTCCTGTACAGTGTTAATGCATCACCAGTCACCACTGTTATCATCATTTGAGAAGAACAAAAAAACTAATTACACTGCATCCTTCAAACTTACTCAATCACTTAAACTACTGTTAGGTTGTATTTAAATCAAATCAGGCACTGCAGGGAAACAAGTCACTCCTTCAGCAAGTGATGCTAAAAAAAAATAAAAATAAATCAAAAAATTTATTGTAGCAAAAAGTTAAAAACAGAATCAGTATTTGGAGAAATAAAACTCGACATCAGGTTGCAGCCATGAACATAAGCCTGGGATCAGACCAGAAATAGGAAGAAGAACAATAACTGCTAAAACTCTCAGCTGTTTACCATGTAACTATGAAGATAGTGGAGAGACTGATTGCCGCCTTGATGAATGTACAAATCTGCCATGAGGGGTGAAAGATCACAACATGATGTCATAATGAGGCTTCCTCATATTATGTGCTGCTATGCCTGCTTTGGTCTGAAGCCTTCAGTCAAAGTTTTATTGTTTACTAGTTCACAGAGCAAGTGAAGTGAAAAATCTAAGTGACACTGAAAACGTTAGAGAGGTTGCACACAGAATTTTATAAATGTGTTTCAAAGTTTACTTTAAAGGCCTAGTTAGAGGTCTGTGAAACTGCGGGACTCCCGCAGGTCTCACTGGTCTTGACATAGATTTTGTTTTCCTTCTTTATTTTCTCCAGTAGCACTCACGCATGAGACTCACTGCAAGCCTGAGGAATAAAAATGAATCACAGTAATGATATAAATGCTGCAGTATTATGTATTTGCATTGCTTCTAAAATGTCCACACTAGTAAGTCAACATTGTTCTTGCTAAATACAAACAAATGCAAATAGAGAAGCCTACATGAAGAGGACTTTTATTGTAATTTATTTCAACATCAATTTAGCAAGGTTTAGTGGTTCAGGGATCAGGTTATGTAGTTGGCAACGAAGCAAACCTCCAGTATAAGTAGAAAGGAAACATGGTTGACCTTCAAAGAATACTCTTTTCCTGAATGCTTATATTGTTCCATTTAATACTCTTGACTTTGGTGTTAAACTGCTGTGCACATTTTCTAGTTTTTTACTTCTCACTAAGTTTAAAATGCAAGAGACAATTTTCTTTTGTTTTACATTAACCACTTAAATTTGCATTCTGATTTTCACCCTTTCTCTCTTTCTCTCTATCTCCCTCTCACTCTCTCCCATGTTGGAGGTGGTCTCTCTTTTGACAGCCTGTGGCTACTACATACAAGCAAACACACATTACTGGTAGATTATATAGAAACAAGAACTCATGTTACTTTGAAGGGGAAAAACAATTAGAAACACAGTCCCAAAAACCAACAAATCCCACTGACCACCAGCTCTCCTGACCTGAAAATATCCCCATCTAGTGGATTGAAAGAGCAATTGATTTTTTTTTTTAAGCACCAAAAAATTAAAATCGTACTTGCAAAATTAGTAAATATATATTAAAAGATTGAAGCTTTGTCTCTTTACATGCCAAGCAAAATATCAGGGTGCTGTGCTCAATCAAGTTTTTCCCCAATTCCAGCTTTAAGAGTCTGCAGGTTCCCCATAAAATAATCAGGACTTAATGAGGCCTGATGGTCACTGCTTACTTGCTCGCTGTGTAATTCATTCTGCAGGTTATTCTGACATGACTGGCTATAGCCAGGGGAAACATTTAAGGTATCCAAAGCCCTCAACTGGGGCTACTTAGCTACTTAGTCTAGGTTACTGCAGTGATTTGGGCAAGAGGCAACCATTTGTCCTAGTTGAGCTGACAGCGCTGTAGCTATCCTACATGGAAAAAAGCCCCTGGTGAAAATGACTTTCCATTACTTGTGACCCAATGTGTAAATGATGTTCCCTGCTGATAGGATAATTCACTGGCTTACATATCAATTGGACTCTGTTTTGTTGGAAGATAATGGAGGCATACAGTGTGACCCCACAATGTAGAAATACCTCCCTAAAAATAGAACCTTGTATTCATGTATTTCTGGGTGTTTTCATGATGGATGATATTGGAGGCAGCTGTGTGCTTCCACAGTCTCCCCCACAGGAACCCTGCTTTAAAAAAATGCCATCTCACAATAGTACTCTTCTGTCATATTAGTCTTTTTGTATGTTTTATATTCTTCTTTGGAAAATGATACTGTATTTCTGTGTTGTCAGCATCCTTGAAGATATATCGATCACATCATTAGAACGCAATGAATGGGATGCTAAAATCGATTGCTGCAAGGATGTTTTGGAACTTGTTTCATTGTGTAACTCACAAATCAATAGTCTCAGAATAACAAATTATCTTGTATCAAGTTATGTACTCACAGCTATCTGTCATAGTGTGTCAGTGTGTGTGTGCTTTTGCAGTATAAGTACATGTGTGGCTTGTTCGTTTAGCAGAAAGCACTGGAGCTGAATTTAGTGTCATAACAAAGCAAAAGAATCAATGCAGAAGCACTCTTGATCTCTGTTCTTTGTAAAACAAACATCACCGAAGCAAGATGACAGCACAGAAAAGGCAGCTCAGGAGCTAGAAAAAAAAAGTCCACATTCTTCATCTGTTTTTTGAGACAGCATTTGGGTGTTTTGAATTTGAGTCCATTACTATATCATTAGGTCATTTTCTCTCTAGAGTTTTCTCTCTAACTGGGCCACGCTGCCTGACATCACGTCCTGGCAAGAGAAACATCTCAGGATAGTTGTAAGCTCATGATTCACACTGCACAGGCAGTGACATAGCATGTGCTACTCTTTACCTAATGGCTCAACTCAAAATAGAGAGAAAATTGTCCTGAAAATGTGGGATATAAAACCAAGCCACTAATATTGTTATCCACATGTGAAGCTTTAAGAAGTGCACATACAAGGAGTTATGGAGGAATGTCAGGGTTTGGTTCAAGCTCTGAACAGCAAGAAAAAACATAAACACAAACAAACAAACAAACAGACAAACAAAGAGAGACAAAAATTCATTTGCATAAAGAAATCTATGAATGTGCTATCTTGTATTAAGAGAAGATTAAGATTTATGTAAATCTTTCATGGTTTTCCACAAGACCAACAAGTAAACAAAACAGCGTTAGTTCACCCATTCATTCTGAAAATGGTACTAGAGAGTGGCCACACCCCTTCCTCAAATTCTCTTTTATAGTAACCCATATTGGCTGAAAATATTAATCTGTATTCAAGTAGATGACTGTTAATCGTATGAAAAGGTTCCTGGGAATCACTGAAACATGCAGAGTTGATTCTCTGGTTTTGCTTGAATAACTGAGGTAATAGAAAAACTTTTATCAAAGCGCCCTCTTACTTTCCAAAGGCAGTTTTTCCTCATCGGCAAGCAGAGCCATCTCTGCAGATTTTCGAAAGGTCTGCTGTTCAAAAGAAAAGGACATAGTTCATATGCAGCACTTATGCAGTTGGACATGTATTTATCTTTCTGTGGTACCTTGCAATCAATTTAGGGATTAACTTTGTGGCAGTTGTAAGTTATGTTGTTGGACTGATTCCACAGTCAAAACAAGCTTGAAACAAAAATAAATCATCACCATTCAGTTTATCAATCACAATAATTATTTTAGATGGTAAGATTTAGTAAAAAAGATGAGTAAATTGGTTCTTTTTGGTGTCACTTGGCAAAAAATCAATAATCTTCTGTGTTATTGTAATGAAAGCACTCTTAAAGAAAACCTTGACTTATTTAATGCCTCAAAAAATTTTCTGTCTTTAGAAAAACCCGCAACCCTGGGAACCGATCAATAATTAATGTATTGAAATTCACTCTCCTCTCCAAATGCAAAATGCATTATTTCTCGTTGGGTAGATTTGATCTAAATCTGTATATGTTTAAGTTGATTTTTGCTCTGTTAATGAGATAAATATGTACGTATGTGATATACTTTTCCTTCAAATAAATTAAACAAGTTAAATAAAAAATCCAATTTTTTGCCTGTTAAATAAGGCAACATCAGTGATGAAGACAGATAGCATAAATGCAGCCATGTTTTATAATTGCGTCACACCTGGATGACCACAAATTGAATTTCAGCCCACCCATAAATGCAGTGTTAATTTAATCTGCATTTTCATGTTTTGATTGTTCTGCAGATTTAGTCTTCCAGCATTTCACACTATTTCCACATCCACCGATATAAACAGCCTTAATTTCCAATTTTAAAATATGATTAAGCAATGAACAATTGCCACTTTAACATTCAAATTTTTAGTACTGTAATAATTCACTGCCATTAGAGCCACACTTAATTTTTCTAAGTCAGCTACATTTGGAATATGATTAACCTTTCTGGGACCTAATTTGCTGTTTTCATGCCAGCATTGTTGTGGGTATTCACATTTGTACCTGCTCAGCATTCAAGGTGCATTTGTATTTACATAACTTTTGGTAAATTTAAAGGTTTCAAGATTTAAATGCCTTATTTAGATTCTTTGGGCTTTCTTGTTTTCTTTTCTTCTCAAGAGCCTCCTCAGTTAATCTTGATTCTACTAAGGTTCAGTGTGTTTTTACTTCTGTCTGGTTGCTCTACTTGAGCAATGTTCACAGTGTTAACATGCCATATTGTTTACACAATATCTTGTATGTCTAAATGTAAATCAGTGGCATAACAGGATGAACATTTTGCTACACTTTCCTTTGTTCTTTTTGACCTCACATCCAGCGAAGTGGAACTGAATTACTTAAAAGAGGGCCGTTAAACTGTTTAAATGTCCATATTTAAACAAGATGGAGGTCTTGACACAAGGGAAAGCAGTTTGCATGAGCTAACATGACTTAGATGAACTTTAAATCCAATGACTTGCATTTACAATGTTTATTAGAGCAGAAATGAAAAAAAGCATGTCTAGACTAAAAAATCAAACTGGTTGACATAGACAATAACAAAGTTAACTTTAAAATAAACAAAAGTGTTTTCGCCAGCCAATTAAATCTCATTGCTTCCTAAAATCTGGGTTTAATTGTGGGATCATACGCTCCAGCTGTCAGATAGAAGCAGTTTCACTGTTCAGCGTGGGCCCACTTTCCTGTTTTCCATCAAATGCACGGGCTTGTTATATCCCTTTGCTCTGCATTGCTTATCATATTCCCCCTGGAGTGAGATTCAATAGAAATTGATTGAGTGGTGCTCTCCACCTGTCTCTCACGCTCTCTTCACAATCCCAGTCATCCTCCAGGATATCCGCGGCCAGACCTGCAGCTCTAACCTTTCTGCACTGCTTTGACCGAGACTGTGCTGCCTTTAAAGGCTGATAAATATGAGTGTGTGTGTTTGTGTGTGTGCAAGAAAGATAGATGTAGAGAAAAAGAGAGACACTGACTGAGTGCTTGTGGGAAGTCTGTGTGTAACATAAGGTGTGCAATGTTCAGTGTATGTGGGTGTGTGGATAAGACAGTGCATTTTACTGTGTTAGTGCAGCTGCAGGAGAGCAAAATGACACTGTTTTTTTCTTTGCAATCACTTTCTACAGTGTTTTTTAAATATTTTACAAAAGTATGAAAAACAGGTGAACAAAAGAATTAGAAAGTAATTCAGAATTGTATATTTTTCAAATGCTATGTTCTATGTTCTCATGTTGGTGGTCAAATTTCCATTCATATATAGAGAGGATTTTAACCAACCCTCTAGAATACCTGCAAAAGAAAATGCAAAATAAAAGCCCAGGAAGTCATTCCTCATTATGTGAACATTAGGGGTTTAAGCCGTTGAGATAAACAGCTTGTGCTGATAATTTTACAGTAGGGAGAACTTTTCAACTTTTCTGCTAACCCTGAATTTTTTTTTGCTACATTTTGACTTTTGTTTTTATATGTTTTTCAAATGTGTTAATTTTATTTTGAAAAATTAAGATGCACATAAAATATACGGATTGAAAACACACTAACTGTCATGTAAAAATCACAATCACACAACTAATGTCTCCTTACAGTATTATTGATATGTTGTGATGGCTGGAAAATGGATTAGTTGATGAATTGATTGATTGATTGTCACAATGTAACCTTGTCAGACAACAGACTACATATGATATTGATTATTTTTAATGCTTTTGCAAGCACAGTAATTTATTTGATTGACAGAAATGATATAGCCCTTGAAAGCATCCTTTGGAGCTAAGTATCATTTGTTTTAAATTTGATTGACACTTTCCATTATAAGACATTCTATTTAATAATAATAATGACTGTAATCACTTTGTTTGTGTGTCCTGCTGATAACTGAAATGACAACCGCATTTATTAAATGCAGAAAGCGACAAGTTGGAAGACATCTACTGCTGACTGAAATCTCTGAAAACACACATTGAAGCCACTGTCAAAGAAAGCCAGTTTTGCTATTGAAACCCAGACACAATGTGACAGTTTCTGCAGAAACTGGCATTCATCTAAGTTGTCAACACATTTCACAGTCTAACAATTAGCTTTGGTTGACTTACTATCAAAAGGGAAATAGTGTAAGTATTTATCATACTACAGTCAGTGCAATTTAGACCGGTGTTGAGAGTAGATCTTGTTTTCTTTAAGCAATGTAAAAAAAAGCAACCCAGATAAATGCAAATAGAAATATTTATATTTGCACTACATTTCTTGTTGTTCTCTGTCTCTTTGGTGAGGCGTGACGTCTTGATAGAAGTAGAGGACAGAGGATAGTTTATTTTTAACTGCTATTTTTTCTGAACTCTATAGTTCATTTTATCCAAAGCAGCATAATGAACACATCTTGTATCTTTTAGTGGAGAGTAATATTTGTAAAGCTGATAGGCTTCAGAAAAAAAAACAACAAAAAATGAATAAAATGTGACATGTTTAGTTCAAAAGTTTTTACAATGTCATGGCTTTAGAAGGTAAATGTTGCCCTTTATCCCAAGTATTCATGCGTTTAAAAGGTATCTAAGTTGGTTTGACAACGTGAAAAATGGCTTGACACAAATAAAATAAAATAAAAGATAAAAATAAAAATAAAAAAAGGAAATGCAAAGAGGAAAAAAACAGTTTGTCAGTGTTTATCCTGCTGTGTGAAGTCCTTTCAGCAATGCAAAATATCTAAGCTCTCTGTAAATTTAACAAGTTGTTAGCCATAATATTATTATTAAACATATTTTTAGGTCAAATGTTGAAAGCTGTAGAAATGGAACCTGCTACCTGCCAGAGAAGTTCTATTCAGATTGACAGGATGGTTTTGTTCCTATGTGTTTCAGACTTCAGGAATAATGTATACAGTATTTAGTGACTGATTTCATTGTCTTATTTCTTGTTCAATGGTACTGACTGAACAAAGATATTTTTCCAGCAGTGCTGTCTTAGTGCTTTGTGAGGATAAACTAATGGTTCCAATATTAAACTTATGATGGATGTTGACATGGGTATTCTTGCAGTGTCGAGTGGCACAACTTGCTCTGAGAGATTTATTTGAGAAATGTATTTCTCATTTAGGATGTGTGACATTTATTTCCTACCTTGTGCAATCATAATGATACTATAAATAAATTAAAACGCAGTTTTGAAATTTTGAAGCTATTGAATCTGAGTTATGGAGGTTTTTCCATCTTGGATTAATATGGATCTGCCATTACATCAGCACCTGTGTGCTTTGTTTTATTGATCTCACCTCCAAGGCTTTTACTTTATAACCTGCAATGCTGTGAGATTGATTCATAGGCTTTTAATTTGTTATTTGACATGCTGATTCATCAGATGGCCCGTAGATCTGCACTATCAACTTCAGCACTCATTATCTTTCTGTATATTCTCTTGCTGACTTTCTCTCAGGCTGCTTGTCACCTTGTCTCTGTTTTCCTGCCCATCTCTCTCTTTCTGTCTGTCTCTGTGGGATCGATTACTGTCATTATAAAAGGTCTAACATAAAAGCCCAGTGATCCAGAGGGTTTATTGTGCCAGAGACCTGCAGTCTGCTGTATGTCAGCCTGTGGTTTTATGTGTTTCTGTGTGTTCAGTTCAGCTAGTGTCTGTTTGTCTACTGTGTGTGTGTGTGTGTTTGCAAACGCAGCATCCTAATTATATGAAGTTAGTTTAGCAAAACCCAGAGTTGTAAACAGCTCTGCAGCAACATCCAGCAAACTGGCTGTTTTGTACTTCAGTTCATTTAATATATTTTTTTTCAGTCCTCATTAAGGTAGTATGTAATTAATTTTCAAACAAAAAAAATCTAAAAACACAATTATGAAATGCATTAGAAGACATATGCAGGATAGAATTATGTAGTTACACTATTGAAAATATTTGCATTCACATTGGGATGCACGAAGTCGCAATGGATCAAATATTGTCAAATAAGAAACTGTTAGAAGCTTGAATCAGCCTGATTAATACTCTCTTCTTTGCTGACTCTTGCAGTTTTATTAAGTAAAGAAGTGCGTGTACTATGTGACTGATCAATCGTTGTTAGATCCTGAGGTGAATCATATAGATCTTCTGCGATGATGGTCTAAACACTCACCTCGCTCATTAAATATGTGGCCTTCGATGTGTGATGTAGCACCTCTGCTCCTTGTGCCTGAAGCTTAATGTAAATATTTCATAAAAATGTTTTATTAAACTCAATAACAGAGTTTCTGTCTCTCTCTGCTTCTGTAACAGTCTGTGGGAAATCCTAAACTGGACATCCATCTATCTATTCATCCATTCATCCATTCATTATCTGTAGCTGCTTATCCTTCTCAGGGTCACAGGGGGCTGGAGTTGATCCCAGCTGACATTCCCCAAGCGGCAGGTTTACCCTTGATAGGTCGCTAGTTCATCACAGCACTAACACTTAAAGACAAACAACCACTCACGCTCGCATTCACTCTCATGGGCAATTTGGTTTTGCCAGTTAAGCTAACCTCCATGTCTTTGAACTGCTGGAGAAAGCTGGAGCACCTGGAGGGAACCCAACGGACATGGGGACAAAGTTAATGTGTCATAGAAGGCTATTAAAACTTAAAATTATGAATTAAAGTTTTTAAAGCCCTACATTCCTTACAGTATTATTCACGTATGCTGAGGCAACAGCAGCAGCCCTGCTCAAAGTGTAGTTAACCAAGAATTTAATTTCCTTCTCTGCAAAGATAACAAATGTCTCATATTTAGTTGCCCTCAATCACGTCACTGACAGTGTCAGCTCAATTATTTTTACTGAAACAATTTCTAAATTAATCCTGACATTTGAAACACATCTATGTCATTTCAACTATAGTCTAATTACCTTGGTAGAAAAAGGAAAGCGTCCCTTTGCCCTCTTCACTGTCATGAGTTATGATCGTTGTTTCCCTAAATTAAATTCCATTTTATCACATCAACAATTATGGAAGGAATAATTATGAAAATGAGACAGTCTCAGTACTAAAATCAGTTCAGTGAAAATACATCTAATTTCTGCAAAAACAAGTTGTGAATTTTCATTACATTCGTTCATGTTTCTTGGTTAAGATTAAAGTATTAACATTCATGCATGAAAACTAAAAATAACTTCATAATGACAGCTTTTTTATTTCCAGTGTCTTCAGTATGTATCAGTACAGCGGGTCAAATGTTTTTTGGACATTGAGCCACACAGATAGCATATAGTTTGCTTTTTTTTGGTGATTCTTTAAAGCAACATTATGTAACATTAATCTTGAAGTAGCAGCTTCAAAGTTATCTTCATGTTAACCTGTAATCTTGTGAAAGTTGTTTCTGATGTGTCTCTGTGCTCCAATTGCCAGTTCCTCCACTTTGTAACTTGGGTGAGCAGGTGGGGTCACAGGGCGAAACGCTCTACAGCACTCTGCCTCATGAATCTGCCTCAACTCTAATGGATTTACAAAGTTCACTAATGGACAGATAATTTTAGTTATTGCTAAAATAACCGGTAGCTGCTGGTTAGTTCTATTAGCTGTGCAAATAGCTGATTTTGTGCGAGAGAGAGAGAGAGAGAGCTGCTGCTGGAGCTCTGAGCACCGTTGTGTTTACATCGCTTTCACGGGAGCTTTTGACTGCCCGTAGGAGGAGGCTTTCATGTAACATTACAGGGCACCAGAACTAAAGACAGGCAAGCAGGCAAAAGAACCAACAATCTCCGCGGCAACTATAGAAATCATTAGAGAGGTGAAGAGATAGAGGCAAACATTAAAAAGAGAAGAGAAAAAGAGATAGCGGCAGAGTAAGAGGCTGGGGTAGGAGCGAAGTTTTGCTTTTGTTCTCAGTAAAAGGCTGTAAGGCAGACTCGGAGGTGGACTTTTTGCTGTTGGAGTAATAAGTAATATTAGTTGGCTTGCTAAGTTATATTTGTTATTGTTACACTTGCTTGATGTTCTGCTCTGTCAGCAAAGATGTCAGGTTTTTGATCTTAAATCATTTCAGTCCATTTTAACAGAGTTATAGCAGGTAGCAGGTTATAGCCAGGTGTTTGCAGTATATTATTTTTTCCAGGTTTTGTAGGATTGGCGTCCTGCTGTGCATTGCATGTGACATTACATTTCAAATGACATTGTCATGACGCTACTATTGTTACATAAACCTCAGATTTGATCTGTGTGATTTCAACAGTTGTGTTGTGATCAGAAACTTTTGGGGATCAAATAGCATGAAGTACCAATTTTTACATGGTGTAGGCTAAAGGAAAAATCATGCTTATATAAAACCAAATATTTAAACACTAAATGTTTTTTTTTGACTGCATTCAAACATACTGATGAATGAAAATGAATATTTACGATTGATTAAGTTGTACAAACTAAACATGATTAATTAAATAATTATTCAAACACAGACAAGCCTACTACAATATTACTAGTTTTAAAATGTAAAAAAGACTCTTTCATGTAATTGCCCTTTTTTTGTACTTTCTATAACTTTCTGTAACTGAGACACAAAATAAAATAAAAACTTTGTTTGCTCAAAGGCTCTGGCAGGACCATGTAATGAAACCTGTCTGATGACACAGTAAATGACTTTTATTTTCTTGGGGAAAAAGATGGTCAAAAACCCATTTTTCATTGGTGTAAAGGGGGCAAAGGCAAGTTTTGGTGTGGCAAGTGATTAATGGTTAGTGGGAGGAAATCCATCTGCTGCATCAACACCAAGGAAATGGGATCGTCCACTGATAAAAAATTGCACAGTTAGAGACAAGCCTAATTCACACACAAGACCCAAACTCACTGTAGATTGTTTGTGTGTGTGTGTGCGTGTGTGCGCGTGTGTTCATGTGTGAAAGAAGAAAAAAGGATGTCTTTCAATCTGTGTTCCCCTCTCTCTCTCTCTCTCTCTCCTCCCTCCCCCTTTCTCTCCCTTTCTCTTTCTCTTTCTCTTCTCTCTCTGCCACATAGACACATGCACACGCTGACCACAAACACACACACACAGCCTCACACACTCTTCCACACAGACACACGCACACACAATAGAATTCACTAGTGGCTGTGAGCCATCCTGACTAAACATCGTCTATCTATCATCTGAAATACTTCATACTTTTTCAATTCAATAAGCCAGCATGATTTATGTAGTGGCTCAGGCAGCTTTGGCATAGAAGTATGTTGAGGTCCAAGAATAAAGACAATAATATTCATTAAGTTATTTGTGTAACTGGATTTAAATGCACAATAAAAAGGAAAAAAAATTAAATTAAATAAATCTCCAGATGTTTTGAAACCATATTAGAGTTTTGCTTAAAATGCTTGAAAGTTTAGGTTTCAAGCATATAATTCAAACACATAATACAGTATGCTATTATATTAGAAAAAAAAAGAAAAAAAAAACAGTCCCATGCCCTTTAAGATGCTGGCTTTCTGAAAAAATAATGCTAACTTTATGTTCAGCTTTTCATTCAGAAATATGCATGCAGGGTTAAAAACTGTCACTTGTTTACACTTTAAATGCTGAGGAGATAATGTTTTTATTTATGTTTACTGTAGATCTGAAATTAAAACAAGAATGCACAAGAATACATTCTTGACATCACAACTAGATACAAGTGAGAAATTATAACCTCCTGTGTACAAACACTGGCTTGGACTTGTCAATGAAGAAGAAGTCATCATATATGCAGCAGGTTGACTTCTAAAATGAAAACTCTCAGCATATTAAAACAGAGCAAAATTGTTTTCCATAATTATGTAGTGACAGAAAGCTTAATTTCTGGCTAGATTATGCTCACAGAAAATGTGTTTTAAGTATAGGTGGGCATCGATTAATTTTTTTAATCACGATTAATCGCACCCAATCCTGGAATTAATTGCG
>JAPZDY010000004.1:11905567-11938252 GCA_029783645.1 Ctenochaetus hawaiiensis | reverse complement strand
CAAGTGAAGAAAGGCAGGGCAAAGATAGAAGCTGCATAAGGGTTTGGAGACAGGAGGCAAGAGTGACAGCAGTGGAAGCCTTTGATCTCCGGTTTCTAATCAATGGGGATTATGGTCCGTTTGCCTGTGTCAGTCCTGATTATGGCAGCAAACACCAGGAGACGGTGGTGCATCCAGAAGAGTAGCAGACAAACAGCTTCTTATTCTAAAGAGAGGTGTTCTGCACAGCCCTGTCTTCATGCATCTGATCAGATTCCTGAACTGTTTGACAGGACTCACAGAAATTCTATGTGCTGATGGATTTAGCATGTTGAGAGCAGCACAGAGCATGAATACGAACCTGGTGTGAAATTCACACAAACATAGTCTGTCGAGACAGTACTGTCACACGCAGTCAGCTAAAGTGTTACACTGTGCCACATAAACCAGTAGTTTTGGGAGTGCGTTTCCACAATGGGGAGTAAACACTGTGAATACATGACACAGAAAATCATTTGAAACATAACATTACAGAAGACTATAAACTGCTATGTAAGGACAGACGGACCCTGCGGAACTATTTGAAAAACCTTTGAATGTGCATTCTTTCAACTTCAGCTGACAGCAGATGGATTTCACAGTTTATCTGGGGAGTTAAGATGTCAGGATTTCCACTGACGTTTGCTTGAGACAGCTTGTGAAATATGATGGATGATGAATCTTGTCCCCACTGTTTTTCCCTCCTTTGTCATCACACACAACATTGTTAAGCACAAAATACACTCTTTTCAATCTTTTTTTGCCAGGGGTTTGGATGAGTGGGGCGTGGCAGATCAAACTAAGATCAAAATCACTGTCATAGTATTTTGGTGGATAAACTTTGATCATTTTAAACTTAAAATATGTAAAAAGTGGTTAAAAACTGAAGGGGGGAAAAAATCATAAAGAATCAAAATTTTGATCTCTAAGTTTCTGATTTGATTAACAAATGCAAAATTAAGTTTCAATATTTTTATCCTCAAAAATGTCTAAATAATTACCTTTACGAGACAAACGTGATGAACTTTTCTTTGCCCTCACTTCAAGACTAATGAAAATAAAGTAGAGCAGCAAATACCTGCAATGATGAAACATTCACGACAGCATTAAGTAACAATTTAAATCAAGTTGTTGATGAAGAACACTAGTTAGTGCTCTGTCTGTTTCACCTCAAGAAATCCTGCTCTTGCTCAGTGTCTTCTACAATGATGGCTTTCACTGGAGCTTATGTAAAAATGCTGCACTCTACTGCTGTAAACTTAATGTTGTTAACACACACAAGCACTCTATCACCCACTATTTTTTTTTTCATGTAGACAGGAAAGTATAATCTCTAAATTAATTAATAAATGCTGTTTAACTTTTAAAAACAAAAACTCTGGGGATAATTTATCTTAATTGCCAGTTTTGTTTCATATTGTTTGTAAATGGACGAAGGACGCAAGTAAATAGTTTGGAACACACTCTGCAAGTGCCTGAAAAATAAGTGGCCCTGTTGCTGTTCATTCAGTCGAGACTTGGTTTTGACTTGAGAGCCACTTTGGATTGAAAAATATTTCATATGCATCTCAATGTAATAAAAGAAGTTACGCTCAAGTAGTATGTAGGCTTCAAGAGTTGCTTCAAAATTTCTTGGAAAATCTTAAGCCAAGCAAACTGTCCAGAGAAGATTTAGGTTTGACTTATCAGTATATTTGTCTTTTTAATTTATCGGCAAGATTAAAGGATTCTTTTGTCAAGGTGCTTAACATTTTGATGAAAATGAAGCTAAAAAGTGATTTGATAGTGTCCAGTTTCTTTTGAGACCATAGTCCACCCAGAGTTTCTTTATCCCAAATGTTCCCAAATTAAGGAGGTTTTGAGTGAGGTACAGTAGAGAAATCTAAGAAGAACCTACTTTTACACGACCAAACCATGTCATCCACTTTTACCCTGAACTACAATGCTAAAGAAATGTCTAATTAACACTTAAAACAAGAGCTGTCCTTTAAATTATACCTTTTATATATATGTGCTCTTCCAGGTGAGATTTTTTCTCTATTTCCTCATTTTTTCATTGGAGACCCTGCTGCTGAAAACAGTCAGAGCAGTCTGTCACTGTGACAGGCTTTCTGCTAATGAAGTAGACCTTTGTGTCTCCTCCTCACCAGGCTATTCCTGGAACTGAAAGCATTGCAATCTGATGTCCTAGTACAGAGATGTAGCTGAGATAACCCATTTAGTCTGACCTTACTTCCTTCTGTTCTGGAAGCTTTGCCAATTTGACCCTGTTTTAGCTGATCAATACCAGATGTCTTAACAGTCGGTACTCGCCTCTTAAAAAACCCAAACTTTCCTTTAAATTATGAAAATAATGCTAAAGTTTTCTTAACTGTCATTCTCTTAGATAACAGTAAATATAAGTTGTAGTAATATTGCTACTTAAAACAATTATATTGATATATTTATGACTAAAATCCAGAAGAGCTAAGAAATTTAGAACTCTGGCACAGCATGTCCTCGTATAACTTGCCAGATAGTTTGTTACACAAAACCATCTGGGAAATAGTCCATGGAAACTGGTACAAAGAGGGCAAGCACTTTTTTCAGGAACTAGCAGGTGATTGGATGGAACCATCTGTCCATCATCATCTATCATGGGCTGTCCCCAACCAGACGAGGTAGTGCAGTTCAAGAAATTACATTTTTAGGAGTAGATTTTTAAAGAGTTTTGCTTGATCTCATCAGACAGGTTTTTCAAAGAGTCTGCTGGGGCTCTGATAATCTGTGGTCGTCTGTCTAGACTGTGAAATGACCAGAGCAGCGCTGCCTCAGGATGTCAGGCTGTGCTCTGGCTCATAAGGGCTTAAAAGCTCAGGTACAGCTAGGCGTTAGTCCAAGATGTGTCTTAAAGGTAATGAATAAAATTTCCAGATCATTCTGTCTTTGCGCTGGTTGCCAATAAAGTCAGGTAAGGGCAAGTCCTCTATAAAGCAAGTTTTTATGATGAAATTGATTTGAATTCACCTTAAAAAAGTTTAATAGATTCTTGATATTTTTGCCGCTAAGCGAAAATGTTGTAAATTCAGCAGCTTCTTCAAGTAAGAACAAAACCTTAATCATACATTTGCACCTGAAGATGATCAATGGCTCGTATTCAGTGGCTCCTGCCAGCACTAATAAAACAACTGTCCTGGCACTTGACCAATCAGATTATTGGCCTTACATTTCATGGCTGAAATGCTTAATATCCCTACTGTGACAGCTGACCATTCTCTCTTCAACTTGATCAGTAATGAAAGACTTAGCAGTCTGTCCTAACAGTTTGCAGCTTAATCAATAATAAAAGTCCCACAAGAACAATTATAGCATAATCAATAATTTACTTTTTACCAGTGTGACTCAACCTGACCCCAGTTAATAAAAAAAATTCAACCAATCTGATCCTTCTGGGACAAACTCAAAAAAGGCTTACATATGTGAGTTTCGGACAGGACTGAAACACCTGTTCTAGCACAACATTTGTTAGTTTACATTTACACCTTTCCTGCTTTCTGTAGACATTATCTTGATGCAACTTCTGTCGATTTACATATTTTATTGCAGTTCATCTGCAATCATCCTTGGTGTATTTATTTGTTTTTGTGGGTACAGAGCTGAGGAGAATTTTTTTGGTTAATAATAAGTCTTGATTTGACCTTTATTCCTTTACTTTTCACAAAATGAGTATATCCTTATATAAAAGACTGTCTTACTAAAAGTTCTCAAAGTCAAAGCAGATTAGAAAAATAGCATATTCTACAAAATTTAGAGAAGGAAAACAGAAAAATTACAATCATCATGTGTGATACATAACTACAATATGTTATTATGTTTCCCCACTCCTAAAAAACTCGTAGAAAAAGGTTTCACTTGAACAGGATAATGTTGCAGCAGACACAAGCCAATAACCATAATAATGCCGATCAGTGAAACAGGCTTAAAAATAACAATCTGTTGTGGTTCTTTGTCATTGAGCTGTTTATTTGGTAATTGAATACAATCCCTACTGAGTGCTGCGAGCTCTTCCTCCCTTGTGTCGTGGCATTGAACAGACAGCAGCAACAGAAGAATGTGTCAATCCTTTTGATCCCTCGTAGTTGCTTTATCGTCTCCGCACAGCTTATGGTATTGGATTATTGCTGCATTTTTTTGTGTCATTTCAACCCGCCCTTAAATCATAGAAGAAAGAGAAAGACATCCAGCACAGGTGGGAAGACGCTGACTTCTTTTTTTTCCCCACTTATTTACTGAACAGTACAGGAGAAGACGTTGTCATTTCTTTGCCACAAGAAACAGAAGGCTTTGAAAGGGGAAGATGAAAGGAAAGAAATGGCTTGTTAGGAAAGAAGGGAGACAACAACAGCTCATGAGGTGACGGCCAGGGAGGTCTTTGAATTACTTTTTTGGTCCATTTTTTTGTTTTAGGTCATGCCTGAGCAATAAGATAGGAGACAGTAAAGAGACTTGAGAGAAAGGAAGGAAGAGGGAGGTGGAGGACTAGAAGTGCATGTCAAACTCAGGCACTGACAGACTGTTTGATGTATTTCATGCAGGTGCCATATAGTAAAGAGACCAACTGGAAAATAGCATTGCTTCAAAAACCCTGTAGAAGTGTTGTGCACCTAATACACATAAGGTAATATAAATATTAAAGAAGAAGACAAAAATATATACTGGCAGGTAGAAATACAAAAAATGGCAAAAGAGACATTTCTTTTTTTGCATCCACAAACCTTACCCCTAACCCTATATCTATAATATGATTTAATTTTTTTCCTGTTCATTCCAAAATGACCAGCAGGCAGCTCTGAAATGGAAAATGAGTTTGCTGAAAGCCGTGTATTGTGTCAGGACAGAATGGAAGAGCAGTGAGTATTCAGCTGCAGCGGCCAGTGCGAAAGAAAAAAATCCATTTAGTTCCTCCTGACTCATTGTCGGGTGAACTCAAAAGGACTTAAGCATTTGCGTTCACTGTCTAAATTTTTAACTGTCCTCTAATGCTCTTTCATCCGTCCATCTTTTTCTTGTGCCCTTTTCCTACATCTCCTACCCACATTTTCCCTCTCCTCTGATAGCTTCTTTATGTTAATAATTTTATCCAACTTTTTGCTTATAAATTTTAATTCTGTCTTGTGTTTATTTTTTAAAGGCACTTTAGGTTTTACATTGCAATTATGCAGGTACACTAACTTGACATGCATAACCCTTAAAAATACAGTCACCTGGATATAATCATGCAGGATCAGGAGGCCAACAGTAGTGTACTCTTTTGTCATTGTAATCTGGTACTATAAATGTATTTGAAAACTCATCCTGGTGATAGTGATACAATTAAAAATGACAAACATCCATTAATTGGTTGCACTTGTCATCTTGCATTTGTCATCCTTCACAGACCGGGGCTGCAGAGGATAGGTATGTACAATGCTCATTTAACACATATGTCTTTCAAAACTAAACTATCAGCTAGGTTTCCCTGATCCATGTGGCCTACATCTGTTGCTTGCAGAACTCTAGTTTGAGAGGTCACATACACTGGCCATGTTAAACATATTAAAGTAATACTGTAGAAAATGCAGAGGTATAATTACAGAATTAAATTTTCCGGCAGGCTTTAATTTAACAGTTGACATTGTTTTCGTAGCAACTGAGGAACTGTTAATTAGCCAATTCACGGCAATCAGCAGAGCCTTTATAGCAGTAATAGCAATGTTGGTGTCAACATTTAATTTATGATTACTACTTACCATTAAGGATAGAAATCACTTGGTGTTTTCAAGGGTTTTTATTTGTTACGAGCATTTATAGCAAAGTTAACAGAAAATGAAGTAGTCAATTAAAAAATTCTCACATTAAAATCCTAAGAAAGTGTTTCTAATGTACATATATAGGGCTACATATAGAGCACTCTTCTCATATATATCACTTGACTCATATCCCAGTGCATCTCTAACTGTGAATTAGTTTTCAGTTCTCATGAAATATAAATCTGCAATTAACATAGAAGCCTGAGTCGCAGATTAAAAATGCTTTCATAGGTAGTGTACTGTTTATCACTTCTTTACTGCATGTTATCTCAGTGCCTCTTGTGAACACTTGTTTACACCTTCCTTGATAAATCGGTCACAGTGTGCTACATGAAGCAGGCAGTCATCAGTGGCCTGAGGTTGTTTTATTTGCTGTAGAATGAAATCCATTTCTTGGTCCCATCTTTGCTCCAAACAGCCTTGAGACAGAGGAAAAGACTTTTGTAGCCCTTTGGTTGCTGGAACAGCCAATGAACAGAGCCCAATGGTCCTGAAAGACAAGGCAATTTGGCCAGAGTGATGGGAATAATGAGAAAAGCATCGTAATGTTGCCAGAGTCCAATTTACAGGGAGGGTAGAGAGAGAGAGAGAGAGAGAGAGATTGAGAGAGCCAGAGAGAAGCAGGGACAGAGAAGGAATAAAGGAAGGCAAAAGAAAGGAGGGAGAGAGTGAGCGATCACCCACGCAGGAAGGCCTGGTATTGGTTTTGTGTTCATGTCGAGGTGGCTGCACATTAACCTGTGCAAATAGAGGTTATGGCTTTACCTCCATAGGGTGAGCAAGAAGGGGACAACAGGGCTGCTGCCAGACACAGAGAGAGAAAGAGCAATGAACATAGCAGGGAGAAAATTCTCTCTCTCCATCTCTACAAGCATTTAGCGATACTTATACAGCACATCTCCAGGTGAACAGATTTTCTGTGTAGAGTACAAAAAAAGACTTGCAGGGATGAAGAAAATCTTCAGAAAAAGAGAGAAAATGAAAACCCTGTCAAAGAGATAAAAGGAGATGGTGAAATGACAACTAGAGTTAATGAAAAAATGAGAGCGGCAAATAAGAGAAGACGGAGCGGCAGAGAGCAGAGGTGATTCTCTAAAAGAGGTGTATAACACCTTGAGGAGGAGAGAGTCTGAGTATGACACCTCTCTTCTGCCTCCACGTTATGACACAGCAGTGTAATGCTGCCGAGCAGTGACAAGATTTGAGCAGATTGATGTTTTTTGGCCTCTGGTACCAGTTCAGGACTGAGATGGACATGCAACCTGCAGCATCTTAAACCAGAAGCAGCACTTTAAAGCCTTCCTCTGCACTGACTGCTCATGATCACAGTATCTCTCTGAGGGACTGTGTGTCTGTGTGGCAGCAGCTGGGGAGGCTCTGGAGTTTACCATCAAGGCTGGATTGCAGAAGGTGATTGCCTCATAAATGGTTTTACTGTCCTCCTCTCGATTCGTAAAGAGATAGTTATAGTGAGCTGCTCCCAAGGCTGACTTCTCTGTTCCCACTGAGCCCCCCCCACCCCCACCCGAAGGCCACAGGGAGGAAAGAGACCACATACACAGATTGAGACATACTGCTGTGTCTGCAGGACAGAAAGCAAGCACTTAGTGAGGATGCAACAGTCTCAAATGCCCTGTGGCCATGGAAAGAGAGCAACACACACTGACTGAGACTTAGAGGTAATGAAGCTTTCCAGTGCATATCCCTTTCATAATCCAACAGGGATGTTAATCTCCTGTGGGTCCCCTAACTGCTTAAACACACAGATACACACACAACTTCTCACACATTTATTCAGAGAGAGACTGTGATCATAAGCAGTGTGTGGGAAGGGAGGATTCAGTAGCTGCTTCTTGTTTCATGATGCAGCTGGTTGGATGAGAGAGGCTTGTTTAGCTGTTTTCTCTTTTTCTTCAGACTTGTTTTCTCTGTCTTTTGAACCCTCTTATCAGGTCTCCAGTTTGATTCTTTATTAAATTTCTCTAAAGATATTACTTTCACTCATTTCTGTAATCATATTGATCCAATTTTGTAACCTACTATTTTTCTCTCTGCACCAATTTTGTTTTCTTTGTCTGGCTTTCCCCTTTATTCATTTCTACAACTTTATTTATCTCCTAAAGGCTAACCATCCCCATTCATTTACACTATGCAGTAATAGTCTGCATATGGATAACATGTCTTTACCTAGCCTCTTTGAAGATGTAAATGCAGTCTTTAAGTTGTGTTTTGAGAGAAAGCCCACAGGTATTGAAACCTGATGACCCATTGTAAATTTTGCCATCCACTTGGCTTTATTGACAAGCTGCAAGCACAGTACACTCCCACAAGTCATGGTTCCTTTCACTCATCTATAGTGAAGGAATCATTATGGATGAGGGAGGGAGCAGAGCTCACAGGAGCTGATAATATTGTTGTTGTTACATCAAGCTGTCTCCTTTTTGTTGTCATCTACAAAGGAATCATAAAGACAACTCCTCACACCTCCAGTTCAAACTAAGAACAAGCTGTGTAGCACCATGAATCACTGTGTAATTCTGATGCCATGTTTGGCCCATTGTTTCATAAAAACAACAAAAGCTACTTTAAATCAAAAAACAGATACAACTTTGAGCCTCCATAGAAAGCCATGGCTTTTGTGCATAACATGCTTATTACTTCCCAGCTAGGCAGTGAAAATACTGATTGAAAGTACTCTTCAGCATTCTGTTTTTTAACAGGCTCTAATTAAAACTCACCAACTACATTGTTGCACATATTCCTTCATTATAATGAACACGAGAAATCAATATTTTGTGAGTTTATGCCACATACAGTACTGTAAAAACTCACAAGAGCACTAAATGTGTATTATACAGTGAATGAAATTAGTCCTAGACAAACAATTAGTTTAAGTACAATTCCAAAAAATGCAGTGTCTTGCTCTTTTTTTGCAAATTAAACGGAAATGAAAGTAAATATTGAGTCTTTTGTGTTGGAACCACTGGGCTCTGGGCTTTGAGTCATAGACAAGTTTGGAAAATCACAAGTACCAAGAGACTGAACATTGCAGTTTTTATTAAGTCTTCAATAAAAAATGTAGAATATTACCAGCTTTTTCATTTAATGGAGTAAAAACACAAAAATGTAATCCACCTTTGGTCTTAAAATCCCTCCTGAAGTATTTGAATTGCTGCCTATTCTGTGAGATAACATCACCTGTTTTCTAAATCATTCTTGACATCCTGTAAAACATCAGTAACCTCTGTGTCTAACACTTAACTCAGTCACAACAAAGTCACATTGATACTTTACTAGAATAACAAAAAAGAAATGAACTGTTTCTTCTCTCTCTTGAGGGACATACAGTCAGAGGCCACTTCATGTGGTAAACTTTCCCATTAACTCGATCTGCCAGCTCCTTTAAATAGTGAATAATTTGAATGCGAGTGAAAATGTTAAATATGCAGACAAGGTCAAGAGGTTCTCTTACTGTTCATCTTAAGATTCAGATCAGCAAGATTTATGACATACTCAAAGTTGGTGTTATTGCAATACAGTATATAGACCTTACCATCTATAAAATGATAAACCAACACCATCCGGTCAGTAGTAATTCTGTCTTTAAAAACAAAGCTGCCAATAAGAGAGGTCAGAGGAAAACAGCTATAAAAGAGAGACAGATGTCAGAAAAGAGCTCTTGAAACAGGAGAATGAATGTGTGGTTCAAAAACCAGAATGAGTGTTAACATCATAAATGGTAAATTGACTGCATTTTTATAGCTGTTTTCTGGTCTTTCAACTTCTCACACACACAAGGCAGCATTCACTCAGTCACACACATCCACACACTAACAGGGACTTCTATAGAAAATAACAGCCCGATCATCAGGAACTAAGAAAGGAACATTTACAAACATATGTAACAGCCATCAGGAGCAATTTGGGGTGTGATATCTTGCCCAAGGACACTTGGACATCTAAAACAGAGGATTTAGGGATCGAACCACAGGCCCTCTGATAAACACCTGACCTGCCCTACATCCTAAACTACAGCTGCACTGCACAACACAGATACCTTATCCCCAAAATCCCCAGTGAACAATCCAAGCCCAGCACCTTGTTAACTTTATGTTGCAAAGAATTTGTTTTTCTGAAGAAAAAATAGGGTCTCATCCACCACAACGTAGGAATACCTAATAAAGTGTTTTCAGAATATACATAAAGGTCACACAGGCCAATAATTAATCCACAAGAAAGGATAAGAATGCCTTTTTAAAGATCTTTTTATGGGCATGAGCGCTGCTCGATAAAGCCACAAAGCTGCATAAAACCCTTTGTAGTTTGAGCTTTTGACCTGGTGTTTCAACCACAAATTCCTTTAATCCCTAAAGTGAAACTTGTATCTCACTGCCTGATTGTTACCAATGCCTTCCCTCCTCTGCCTCTGCAAACACTTCAGTGCAGTATAAGTTCATTGCAAGTTACCACAAGGTTAAACAGGTTCATTAAAGAAGAGGATGCTTCACTTGTGCATCATGGAAACAGCGCAGTGTGTAGTTGGAGTTTGTACAATCAGTTCTAGTCTAAAGAGAACACTGTATTCATAACTGAATTCACTGCCAGCATCCTTTTAGCCTGGGCAGAGACTGTGTCGATGAAGCTGGCCAAAAGAATATTCTTCTTCTTCAGTTCATCTAAGTGTCAGCAGACATCAACGGGGGCTGATGACTTAAAAAACTAAGGGAGGAAAGCCAGTTCACAGCTTCATATTATTTTACACACTAGCTTGCTTTTTAACCTTCAAATATTAAAAGAAAATTTAGGCAGTAAAATGATGCAAGATTTCTTAAAAGCATCTTTTTATCAACCATAACCATACAGCCCTGACATCAGATCTTTATCTACAACTGTGGTTCTTTAACAGTAATGAAAACAACTCCCATGATTCCACACCACTTTGCAACATTGTCAAACTATATATTTTGTTTTCATTGTTATGATTGAAAGATTGCTAACAGCAGAGCTTACATCCTGTGTGATCAACTCAAACTGGATATTGTTGTCCTCATCTGCTCATCTGTCCCCATATATTACATGTTCTCCATGTTTTTCCCCTTAGCTTATGTGTGTATGGCATATTAAGGCCTGGTGTGTGTTTGTTTGTATGTATGACTGTTTATTATTACCTTTAGGGGATATTTGTGAAAGATGAGACACCAGTTTAATGGTAATGGTCTGTAAATGTTTTTGGACTCTGGGGGCATTAGGAAAAAGGAAGCCAGCTTTGTAGTCCACAGCTATTATTTTGCAAGCAGCATATGTTCCCACCAAGATGTTGCTTTCAATATGTGACATTGACTTTTTGCACCCAGGATAGATGTTATAAGTCTAGCAACTTATTATTAAACCACTTTTAATGTCACCAGAGAGTTTATCTAGTGATTGTTTGGTTCATAATGTAGACACATCTGTCTATTAATTAGCAGTTGCTCTTCAAGTGTCCAGCACCACATCTGTATCTGCTGTATATGATAGAAGGACTCTTTTTTAAGTGTGCACATGAAAAAAATGGATTAGTTTCAAAATGTAATTACACATTTTTTTAAGTTCAGTTCTCTTTCATATCGGCCTGCCTGCCTGTAATCCACATTATGGATAAAAGGGAAAGATACTGTCAAAGATATAAGGCAAAAAATTCAAAAGCTCACCTCAGAGACAAAAATATAATGAAACAAAGATGAAAAGAGTTGGAAAGACAAGATCAAAGCAACTTTTTCAACGTTGAACTTTTAAGCATGCTGGTTTTTGTGATTTATTTTACATTTGGGATATTGTGCTGAGTGGCTTCCTTTGCATAAGATAAATGTTTTACCCTTTTCTTTGCATAAAATGGCCCTGATGGTATTTTACTATAATTGAAACAGGCAGTTTCATTTGAGCTCCACAGGGGGTGATCTCATCCAGTTTCTTTAGAGGAAATCACCAGGTAAAATGTAAACTGACAGCATTGAGGAGCCAGATGCATTAAATATATATTTTTCTAAATGCACATAATTATCTGTGAAAGAGATGTACACATGTAGCCCACATGCTGCTCGGTTACTTCCTTTGTATCTTCATCCTTAGAAAGCATCTCTAGATTGAGAGGCTGCCTGCTGACAAATCATTTTACAATCAAAGAAGGTGGGTTGTTATTAAAATAAACTGCTTAAATCACATGCCACATGACACAGTGTCCTTTTGCACTGGAGTCCACATGCTGTTGTGTATTTCCCTACATAGTTGTGGATATGACTATGCATGCAGGAGTTCTGTAGGCTGTAAAGCATATCAGTGCACTTGGCTTTGTGCTGGGTGTGTGTGTGTGTTCTCTCTCCTGAAAGTACAGTGAGTAAATTAAGCCATTTTTTCATGCCTGAAGCATGTTGATTCTCTTCACTCTGAATGAGTGGGTCTGTCCTTAATTGAGCCTCCATGAAAAACCTCCTCTCGGTGTGCATGGAAACGCTTGTGGGCATCAGGCTGCACCATGACCCAATGACTAAAGTATAATCCTGTGACTTTGAACCTCTTTCAAACTTTTATCATTGCCAGTGTAAAACTGTGTATAAAGCTGTAGTAATGTATGTGTCTATATTTGGATGATGTTTAAAATTGCTATGCCTGAAAGAAAAAACCCACACACACAAGACTTTTATCTTTTTGCTCTATTGTGAGATAAAAAGATTGCATGACACCCATATCTCATGATACATGTATTTTAACCTCCATTTCTTTGTGTCACCAGTACATAGTTTGTCCACCAGAGCACAATAAAAGTGTTATTTTGGTACATATCTACAAATTTGGCACAGATGAGATATTGTCTACAGACAAGCATTCAATTCAACACATTCTTTCTCTTTTGCAGCATCACTACTGAAATAATTCAACATAATAATTGAATATTAAACAAATATTTAAGTTGGTCAATTTTTTTTTCTCCAAGACCATTTCTATTTTCTTTGTATCAAAAAAAGTTGTTCTTTTATGGAAACTACTTAAAATAGCTTGTACGTATTCCAAAGATAACATCTGAAAAAAAGTTTTATGGATTGTTCAAAGAAAAAATGTTCCATGTTTTGCAACAAAAAATAAAATAAATTAAAAAAATAAACTACATTGACAGTGTTTTTCAGCCTCGGGTATAAAACACAATATTATGGTGATGGCTGACCTTGAGAGCTGTTTTCTATCATGCTCGTTATAAGATGTGAGTAAAAGATAAATGTGTAGCCATTAATCATCATCATGTCTCTTAAGTATGCATGTGAGCCAGCTACTGAAGCTGAAGCTGAAGCCGAAGGGACACTGCTCTAGCTAATGGCTGTGAACAAGAAGGTTCCAGTTTGCTTTTCTTATTCCTTCATCATCTGCACGCTTCTCATTTGTTTGGTGAATTCACCAGTTAAACGGATCGTGTCCTGTCAGACGCAGCTGCATGCTTGAGGGGAGGTTTCGAAGTAAAACATTTTCCATCTCTTCAGTGTAAAGCAAGCACATTCCAGCAAGGCCAGAGCCATTTTTAAAAGCATTAGCAGCATAGTCTGAAGCAAGGCATGATGAGCTTTGCAACAAATGACAGGCTTTCTTTCGCCTAAGGGGGCTTTTTTGATATACTATGTGTATCAGCACTCCTTATATCAATGCTTCTGCTAATACACACATACAAGAATTTGCAAACATGGACACATACATTCAGTTTTTTTTTCTCCTTAATCGGAGTAAGCAAAATTTGCTAATCAAATAAAAAAGGGGCCAGTTCACGTGTCCTGAAAGATCTCAATTTCCTGAAAAAATTGGAAAAAAATTAAATATGATCTGTGTTTATAAAGTAAAGTTCCTCTGCCCTTCATGAGATGTGGCATGCTTCTGCATGACAAATTGACTAGGACTTTGGTTTGATTATAAACAAAAGAAACAACAAAATTACAAGAAAACATGAAGTCTTACACACTGTTTCCTTATGAAACAGAAAAATCCAAATGCACAAACTAAGATAAGCTTAATTGTTTTTAAATGCATCTTAAAAAGCACTCTATTGAAACTCGACAGATCCTCCTTCCCAATAATCACCAATACATGCTGCGCTACATGCTGTTTTTGCAAACTGTGTCTCTCTGACGCTGTGCTTGCTCGTTCTTTGGTAGCAGATGATTAACATAAAAATTAACTACAGAAAAACAATAATAATTAAAAAAAATATCAATACTCAAAAACAAAACTCAGTAATCATGGACATGTTGCTCCTGTCGCGCAAACTGAAAGGTTTCTTAGTTATTTTTACTGAACAACAAATTTTACAAAAATAAAAATAACGGCAATTAAAAGGTAACAGCAAATCAGGAACAATGTTCTCAAGTAGGTGATCTAGAGAGTCAAGTATGACCGAGTGAGATATCTTCAGAATGAAAGCCGGAAGACTGGGACATTAAGTTTGCATTCTTTTAGATATTTAAAAAAAAAAAAGATATATATTTTGCCCTCAATGACACAAACTTGAAAGCACGCAAGACTCACACACTGTGATTCTCTCTGTTTCTCATTTATGTGCAAATACCCTGATGTTTCTCTATTTCCACCCTAAACGATCGAAAAAACAAACAAACACCAGAACCAGTTAGGTGTGATGAGAAGACTTCCATCTGGCTCTCACAAAAAGCGCCAGCTGAGGGCAATAGCCTGCTCCACCAACATGAGATGCATTGTTGTGATAAAAGAGCCTCTTGAATACAGAATACACAGGGTCATCTATTTTAACTCCTTCTGAATGGTCCTCTGCCCACGCATACACTGGCATGGGCATGCTAACACTCACGGGAGCTGTGCTGAACAACACTGCCAGGACAAATGAACACACATGCATAAATACTGATATAATTCCTCTTTCAGTCCTGTATAACCAGCTGTTCCTGTGCTTGCATGATAAAGCATCTTTGCAGCTTAAGTAAGATGTTTTATTCAGCTGATAGGGACAAAACTCAATACATTAAGACACATTCAAAGCAAACTTTCCAATACAGCTCTGCACTGTCTCATCCATGCTTGTATGTAAAAGAAGAATCCACATCAGTTTTTTACTATGTGCCGCTTTTATTTTTAGTGCGTTCCCATTCTCTCTTCGCCGCTCAATGGAGAGAGGATTATAGCGGCATCACTCAAACTATGTCTCTGCTGAAATCCATCTATCAGCTCTCTCCCTGAGCAATATTTCTGTATTCCTCCCGAGTGGAAAGATCAAACATTTGGTATTGCGCTGTGAAATGCATTCAGAGGTTCTTAGCCACTTCCACAGTCCATGTTAGAGTTTTTTTTCCCTTATAAAGCCAATTATGTTACATCAGATCAAAGGCTTTTATTTATCATTTACAGAGTATAAGTTGATGCTGGTGGGACTCCCCACCGGCTCACATATACACACATATGAACAGATATGTTTCCGTGTTGGTACACTAACAACTGCGCTAAAATAGTATCGTCATAGTTCATTATGTACTTTCATTCTACACAAACACCATGACTGACTGCTTTTTCCCCAGAACTTCACTTGTGCCAGTCCTCAGATCTTTTTTCTCTTCTCCCAATTTTCTACTTCCTTTCACTCCCTCACAGGTGTGAGTGGACTGGACTGGTGAGGTTTCTTCCCAGCATGCCACTGGCACAGCAGAATCACAGGGCCACTGTGCCCACAGCAAGCTGGATCCTGGTTTTGGCTCTTTTCCTTGCTCTGCAGGTAAAATTTGCTCTCACAAAATAGCCTTTTCTTACTGAGTACAGCTGCTGAGGGCTTTTTTTTTTCATATCCATCATTTGTTTCCAATCTACTGTTTTTGGCAGCTGTGTTAATCACTTGACTCTGGGCACAAACCACTTCAAAATAAGTTCTGGCCAATTTGAGTATCAAAGAGGATGATGGTTTGGACCACTTGCATGTTTTCTGTGTGTTTTTAATATGTTTTTGTTTTTCTGTACATGTCTTCTATAAAATGAGATCAAATTATTTGGTTAACACACCTGTGCTTATGTCCAAACAATATTTTTTACTCATAACATTACAAGAAAAAGGCCTTTTAGGGTGAGGGCTCATGTGTTTGGCAAATGTAACCTTGGCTTCGGCAACATTTACTGTGGTTGCTTAAATGGAAACTTCCCTAAAGCAGTAAATAACTGGACAGAGCTGCCGATGTTAACTTAAACTCAAAAAACCTTCAGGACTGGCTTCCACACAATAAGTAATACTTCACTGTTTGTCTCATCTTGTTTGTAGTCTTGAACATGTCTCTCTTTAGAAACCTTTATCTCCCAAAACGAATCTAGTTCATTCATGGTGTTCTTCTAGCCTTGAAGTCATGCTTGGTTAAAACTATAGGCAGACAGTTACTTGACTAGACAAGAAAATACTTACAGTTTATTTGAGAGGTTTAGGACAGTTGCTTTCATTACTTACACGTTTATGGTAGTGTTTGGGTTTTGGAGAAGCTAAAACAAAGAAGCACATCATCCAGACTCTTAAAGTGCAGAGAATCATACTACAATTCCTGCAAATCTCTTAAAAATGTGAAAAGAAAAGAAAAGAAAGTGATACATTTTAACAGACCTGCTTTGCTGAATTAATGTTGCCAAGCTAGGACTTAACATTTCCTGTTAAAGTTATGATGAATTTCACCTAAGTAGTGCTATCAAAGTAATGCAATCATATATGAATAATTCAAATAATTTTCTCAACCATACATTTTTTCATACATCTACAGAGACAAAGATGTTATAAATACAAATACAATCCCATGTTGGCAGCTTGTGGCTGGATTTCCTGCTCATAATTATATTCCCCTTGAAGTTGCACTTTATTTTTTTAAATGAGTTTGAAATTCTGTGCATTTCCTGCCAAACAAAAAGGAAAGGGGAGTCTTGGTTTACTGAGCAGTCACCACATTTTTTGCAGATGACCTTAGTTTTTCATGTGAAATTGTTTTGCAGCCAGAGAGAAAAATCCTTCATATGCAGCATGGTACTGTCATCTTGTTTTTTGTCTCCCGGGAATCCTTCTTCGTCTTCACTCCATCATTCTGTAAACACAAGATATAAAGGACAAAACCAGCTGGAAACCCCTGAGTCCAAGCCTTGTGCAGTGTTTTTTTTGTTTCACGCGGTCTGTCTCTCCAGGTGGCCGCTCATGCTGCTCCATCAGGAGACAACAAGCTGGTTCGTACCACCAGAGTGAGGAGACAGACCTCAGTGGGGAATCAGCCCGCCTCTGCTTCCTCAGCCAACCAGACCCTGAGGGAGCAACCCGTGGTCTTCAACCACGTCTACAACATCAATGTACCCTTAGAGTCTCTGTGCTCAGTTGACCTGGACGCCTCTGCACCACCTGACCCAGGTGATATTGAGGTCTTCTGATCGATCAAGCGTTTGAGTTTAAAACCACTGCGAACTGCTGTCCTCAAGGCACCTTTTGTTCACATAAACACTCACAAACATGGTGTTTTGAAAAGTTTTTAAGACCTCTTGTTTTTTGTTCCCAGATCCTCGTGCTGAATTGGGGTCCGGCCCCTCTATGCAGGGTCCAATGGATCCAGCTGGACCAACAGAATACACTGAGCAGACGCTGGATGCTGACAGTCAGGTAGGTGTTTTTTTAATCAATGTATTTTTATGGTTAATTAGTAAAGCAGTAAATCTTACACTTAATGCTTACATCTCACATACCTACGATGGTTTTACTGAATTAAAGCAACCAAACCTTTGCTTTTGCTAATCAGGAGGGTTGGATGATGTGACAGGAGAGGGGATTCAAGACCTTTTTAATATTTTTATACCTAGTTTTACTCTGTGAAAACTGACTCTGGTTTTAGTTGTTAATGACAGAAAAAAATAAACTTTTTTCCACCACTTTTCAAACCCTACAAGTGACCGACACTTAAAAGATAGGTTTTGGGTGAAGTATGACTAAAACAAAACAAATTAAGCATTGCCCCATTTTCTCTTAAGTGCTTAATATGTGCCCTCAGGTGCCAACTTGCACTTCTTTACTGAACTGTTGTTCTTTCTCAGGTGACGTTTACCCATCGCATCAACATCCCAAAAGCTGCATGTGGTTGTCCAGCAACAACCACAATCCAGCAGCTCGCCACCAGGGTTGAGATGCTGGAGAGAGAAGTTTCCCTGCTCAGAGCTCAGTGCGGATCTGGATGCTGTGGAGAGAGCTCAGCCATGGGTGAGTAAGGTTAAACAATGACAATGAAGCCAGAGGATGTTGTTGCTTTGTTTAAACAGGCCGTTTTATCTGTAGCATTTGTGAAGAATACTAAGATGTGAAGAACTGCAAGAAAAACATTCAAAGCAGGCTGACTTATACTTGATAACAAGAAAAAAACAGGTGCTATAGGTGAAACAGGCAGAAAAAGCTCTTTATGCTGTGAATGAAGGGGAGACAGACTGCAGCAGAATTCTGATGCTGCTGCAGGGCAACTTTCACGGCTGCAGGGCTGCACAGTCTCATCTGAAAGGTGTGGAGAAACCTTTGCTACTGGTAAAAATTTTGTTCACTATTCAGGAGATGCCGCGATTATAATATGAGAGGACTAAAATGGATAGAGTCATAGCATATATTATGGTTAAAGGATCTGCTCCATTGACACCAGCACACCATTCAAATATTTTCTGAAAACACTCCATCTCTACGGTGAGAATATGATTATCTCTAGCAGTCATGATCGGAATCAGAATGAGGATGGAATGCTCAGCTGAGGAGGACAGCGGCTAGATGGGAATGCGCGAAATGAGACAGGTTTTCACTGATGTCTGGATTACTGTTTTTCCCATCATGACTGGTGATGCATGTGAACTAAGGCTGAACATTTTCACATTATTCTAATATTATTACAGCACACCTTGAGACTGTATCACTCTTCTTCTGGGTTTTTTACGATTTTTTAGCAATTCCTGTGAACACCTAACTACGTAAGATGCCTTTTAAAATACTTTTTTCTATTGATGTTGATTTGATTTTAAGATTTTATTGCTGAGTGGTTATATTGAAGCATTTGACCATCTTTACGTACATTACTGACTTCAGGTCATCAGTTAGGTTATTATTAGCGGTTGACTGGTATGGGTTTTTAATGGCTGATGTCGCTGCTGATGCTTAGAGAGCAGGGCAGCTGATGGCCATTATAATGCCAATATGAAAACGTGGCATGTATAATTCCATGCGCATTAAAATCTAATATACACGGTTATCTTAGCGAGTAATATGAGAACATTTGATTTACATTCTTTTAACGCCAGTTTTAGGTCTGACTGCTAACAATACAATCATCAGTGAGGCAAAGTAAATGAGGTTGGGGGAAGGTGTCTGTGTTTTAGTACATTCAGTAGTCTTCCCCACACACACACACACACACACACACACACACACACACAGATCCACCTGAAAATCCCAGAATCTTTCTCATATTTGTCCTGGAAAACAGAACAAGAATACACCAATAAAACCTGAAAAATACAATCCTTGACATTAATTCCCATGTTCAGTTCAAAATAAAAACAATAAACAACTTAAAAGAGCAAAGTACAAGTAATGTTATCCCAACATTATCCTCTGGAGTTTTATTGTATGCTAATCATTTCATCCTTGAGCCAAGCATAATTTTGTCCCATAGCGCTGCATGTAATGTTTAAATATGAGCCTTTGTTTCCAGGTCGCTTGGACTTTGTCCCAGGATGCAGCGGCCATGGAAGCTTCAGCTTTGACCTCTGCGGCTGCATCTGTGAGGAAGGTTGGACTGGCAAAAACTGCTCCGAGCCTCGCTGCCCAGACGACTGCTCCGGCCAGGGGGTGTGCATTGAAGGAGAGTGTGTGTGTGACCGTGACTTTGGAGGCGACAACTGTTCAGAGCCCCGCTGCCCTTCAGACTGCTCGGGTCGTGGGCTGTGCATCGATGGGGAGTGTGTTTGCGAAGAGTCCTTCACCGGTGAAGACTGCATGGTTGGGAGGTGTCTCAACGACTGCTCAGACCAGGGGCTTTGCATCAACGGGACGTGCCAGTGCCGACCCGGGTATGTGGGGGAGGACTGCTCGCTGGTCTACTGCGCCAACAACTGCAGCAAGAAAGGAGTCTGCAAGGATGGATTCTGTGTGTGCCAGGACGGCTTTGCTGGAGATGACTGCAACTCTGGTAGGCTATTACTTTTTTTATCTTTCATGTCAATTTGATCCCTATGACTGTTGTCAAGTACAAAAAGGAGTTTGTCTGACACTTGTGGTTCATTTCTCAGAAGCACAGACTCTGGGCAAAGAAGTTGTCCGCCCACAACACTCACTGTCAGTGTGACGGGGACCAAGTTAGTCAGAGCAGAAATATCAGCCTAAACAGATTTCAGAATCACACTCTGTGACCCTCAGACAGTTCAGTCTGACCTCAGTCTGAGCAGAAGCAGGTTTCTTTTCAAATTAAAGCTGCAGCTTTAGATAGAGTGTCTAGTCTATTGCTGAGACTGATTTACTGGAAGGTGAACTCATTTTTTAACTCATTGTATGTGAACTTATTGAGGTTTATTTGGGTGCAGAACTTGATTGCAGGCCTCAGGTTACAGTGCAGTCTTTAAAAGAAGCAACGTGATGTTTCTTTATCTGGTTTCCTTACAGTGTGGGAGACATACTGAAGAAATAAAGGGCACAAGAGGATTTGTGTCACTTGGTAAATAACACAAAAAATGTGATATTTTCTTCTAGGTGACTCCTGAAGTTAGAAAACTCAGCTTTGAATGCTAAATGTAATCAGTTAGTGACATTCAGTACAGTGATGTTTGGAGAGGATGTTAATAGAGGTAATGACTAATGCCTTTTTTTGTTTAAACATAATTTTAAACTTTGGCAAGCTGAATGGTCAAAAAAGCAAGAAAATATTCAAAACTGAGCACAATTTTATACAAGAGGTTAAACTCTGTCCTACTCTTGCATATATTATAAAAACATTTTGTTACTGTCAATCACCATCTTCAATAACTAAGTTGTATTTTAATTATAAAGATACCGAAACCATTTTTTGTTCTTCTTTCTTTTTTTTTTTTTTAACCAGGCTCTAAACATGTTTGTTTCTGCTGTAATGTTTTGCATTTTAATATGAGGCTCCACGGTGATTGACTTGCTTTTAGTCTCAGGTGACTGTTTGAGACACTGATGTTTCTAACTCCTACACAATGACTTCGTCTTTCAGTCCCAGAAGTTGCCACTTAAGAAAGACCCAGTGCAGCAGGTACTGGCATCATGTGGTATGAACTGCTGAGAGTCTGCAGACAGATAACAGCCAGAGAAGGGGATTTCATTTAGAAGTATGCCTTTCACTAGAGTTAAAAAAGAGTAATTAATTCAACCACCTTGTGTTGTGTTAAACCTCCTTACCCATGTTGCTCTGTGACATATGGTAGACATATAGTTGGTTTTACCCTAAAGAGCAGGAGATCTGATTTTTCTGCATAGATTTATAAACACAAAGTGTTTTCCCCTCTTTCCTTAAGCAGTTAGCTCTCAGCCCCATCAATTTCAGAATACGTGCAGCCCTGAAAAACACACCCCTCTGCGCTTCCAACACAGGCGGCCGGGTGCATGACTCGCCGGACAGCAGAAGGTGTAACAGCATTCATTTGTCAAAAGTCACATTCAACCGGGGAGAGAAGTGTCACATTAGCTGCAGCTGAGACAGTTTCTGAGTCACGCTTGCCTTTGTTTAAGCCCAGTCCTCCACGCCAAACAATCAGATCCTCCTCCTCTTCTGCCATTCGAGGCAGCTGTCAACAAAGTGAAGGATGAGGACAGACTGAGAGTGAGCAACAGAGAGTCAGGGATGGCAAATCATATTAGTAAAACTGATTCCTCCTTGCTGCCCTTCCATTTATTATCCATACCAAGTGAGGGAGTCCGAATTGCTTATTTCTTTGCAATTAGAGGCTAAAATAGCCAATGCTTGTAGGGGATAGTTTGCTGAATACAAAACGAAGTGGTTCAATTACCAGAGACCTGTAGGGTGACAGGACTAAGTGCTTCATGTTATCAAAAGCTGAAGAAAGGAGGATGTATTTTTGTTTCAATTATGGTGGCCTATATTTTTCCACAAGGAATAATGGAGGCTGTTGAATTTAAATCGAATGTTTCGGACGTGAGGTAGGATACAGTATATCTCTACATGAAAATATATAGCCCCCCCCTCACAGCAGAGATAAACCTGCGTCGAAGACTCGTATTTAATCTTGACAGCAGAGGAGTTCCACCATCATTTTCAATGAGTCCTGATGCAACAGTGGAAAAGTAGTGATGACATTCTCTGCGTTGTTGTCATCCTATGAGCGCAGCAGTGGTGACAACTGACATTTACATTTCCTACGTAGTTATAGATCTCAGCATTGCTTTTTACGCAAGGTCGATCCTTTATTCATACTGATTTTATTACCTTACTTTATTGCCCTGTGCTGGTGTATTGCATCACTAAAGTTTGACACACGGCTTTGTAGGTCAGTGGCTTAGAAGCCTTCTGTCTGGCTTTGTTACCATCAGTTATGTTATTAGGGAAAATTAACTCTGATGTTAAAGGCTTTACCTCATTACACAATCAAACACAAACATAAACCTGGGTGCCATTCATGATCTGCCTCAGCAGCTTGAGGACACGTACTGTTTTTACTGTTGTGACTGAAATTGTGTTGCAGCTTTGTGACAAAAGTCCTTCAGTAGCCAAAATCATTCAGCTGCACTGAATGGGAACTGATTCTCTTTTTCCTGGTTGACAAAGCGTCTCGGATGGTATGTATTTTGAAGCTGACTTTTTGCCAACAAATCGAGACATGAATGAGATTCTGTTTTCTTTTTTTTCTTTTTTTTTCAGTAAATGTCTGATGCGCTCCTTCTTTGGCTGGTTAAGGCAGCTGTAGGAGAGAAAGCCAAATTTTTATTTTTGCGCAGAAAACTTCATATTTCGTTTTAGCCTCACTTCAGTTAATTTACTTTTTTATTAACAATAAAACATAAAGGCATACCAAGTGTGTTGATGAACTGGACATTTTTTTATATAATTCATATATAATTCTTATATATTCTTCTTTGTTACTTTTATTGCCTCTGTTTTTGTGCTTATGTTGAGTTTTTTTTATTAAGTATAAGTATTTCTTGGAGTCTGAAATCTGCATTATTCAGGTAGTTTACTTTTACATGCATCCTCAAAATATTTTACTTTCCACAAAAAGTTTCAGTTTAGTAACTTAAGATAATTAACATAAAAGAAATGCTGTTACTTAAAGTAGCCTGAAGGCAAGTTGGTCCTCTGATGATGCACTGACCTCCGATGTCAGCTGAGGTTTTGCCTTTTAAAATTTTAGTTCAGTAGATACTGTTATATCTGCCTATGAAAGCACACTGATTAGACCTAATGGGACTAAAAGACTCCAGGTGAGATTCTTGAACAACCTTCAGTAAGTTACCTAATAAAAAAAAAAACCTTGAGAAAGATACACGCCTGAAAAATAGCTTTCCATGTATCAAGAAGACAAACACTTTCAGCATTTGAATTAGTTTGCAAGTGATACAAACAGTCTGTTTGTAACATCCCAATCATGTAGACAGGCATTTTACCAGTTGTGAGTGAATGTTTTAGATGTCAGGCAGCTTGTACAGCGTGCATGGGTAGAGACCTGGGACTCCTGAAACTGCATGTCATACCATGTTGTAAGAGCAAAATGTGCCTAAACTGTAAATAGAATAGAAAAGGAAAACACAGATATGAAGTCATAGCTGAAAAGTGATGCTTCAGTTATACTCTGGCCTGATCACAAAGGTTACAGACTCTCTTGATTCTCTGCGACTGAAAAATATTTAGAGAAGTAAACAGTATATTTGCATTTAAATTAGCTACAAGTTGATGACCTTTCTCCTAGCAACAAGGTGAGATAATAAATGCTTCTCTCTCTTTAGTAAAAAGTTGCAGATTTCAGCTCGTACATTATTAAGTAATTTTTCAGAACTCTTTCTGAAGTCCTCACTTGAGAGTTTGCCCTTCACTGTTAATCGCAGTAAACGTCTTTATTTTCGAGCAGCCTGTCTATTCAGCCTCCTGCGTGACCTCATTCAATCACTCTTCCTCTGTCCCGTGGATTATTGCTCCTTTGTCTGAATTCTCATTTCCTTTACATAAATAAATATGAAATAAAACTAGCTGAGTTAATGCTGAAGGAGTTGTCCCCGGTGCGGACTCACTGTTTCGAAATTAGCAAACTGTTGTACAGCATGCGCCCATCTGTCGAGGGTGTGAGGAGGGGGAGCTGGAACGGCTAGTAGAGTGTCCAAAGGATCCCAGAGGAAGGCTGAGTGCTGTGCTGTAGAGTCCTGTATCACAGGATGGAGACATGATGAGGGTGTGAGAGGTTGTTTATCACACACCACACTGACTGCTCCTTTACTTTCCTCTCTGTTTCTTCTTTTCTCTTTTATCCATTCTCTCTTATTTAATTGTCTTTGTATTTTAGGCTTGTTTTTTTCTTACTTGTTTTCTGTCTGTCTTTAATTTCCCCTAGAAAAAACTGTTTACACTTTCTTCTCTCCTTTGTGTCCTTCACCTGTCTCCCCTCCTCCTCTTCATTGTTTTTGGCAGTGGGAGCTGTAAACACTTGTGTTTATGCCTCCACATTTACATTCAGCACCACCTTCTCAGGCTTATGGCTTGACTATCTCCTCTTCAGTCTGAATGAATGACAGTGCCTCTTCCTCTCATGTTAGCACTCAGCCTCTTGTTGCCATAAGTGCTGGCTTTTCTTTTACTGGCTGGAATGCACACACACAGTTCAGTTCAGCCTGCTGTCTTGTTTCAGAAATTATGGATGCAGACACTGTTTTTTAGTAAGTGAGATGAGGGCAAATGTAGGGATGTTCTGTGCATTGGCAACAGTTCTAAGCACTTTGGTTTTGATAATTTTAACATTTATTTGACCTTCATTGACCCTGGATGGCACAACCATGCAGTAAATGAAAGGAGAAACACACGTTAAAAAATACTAGGCGCTCACAGCTGAAATGTGCCAGTTATTGAGGCAAACAGTTATATTTGAATATATATATATATATATATATATATACACATTCAAATTGAAAGAGAGAAAGCAAGAGAGATGCAAAGGTCTACGTTAAAGGTCTGACTGATTACATTACATCTGTGACAGAGTGTGCATGTTTAAATAGTGTTTGTTATTTTGTAATCTGTTTATTTTTGTTGTAAAAAACGTAGCTTTTCATTAATATGTAATGTCTCTTTAGCGATGGTGAGACTTTGATATCAATGCCAAAAATGCTCTGACCTTAAATTTTGATAGATTTAATAGAAGTATGAAGACTCCTGGGCTTCTGGACTGGTGCACGGATGCTGTGTTTTAATTAAGGACCACAATGGAATTAAGTCTCGGTCATAATTATGTTACTGTATCCTTGACACTCTATGTTTATGTGTGGCTGGAGGTTGTTTTTCACAAACTAAATAATCTAAATATTCTGCTTGAATCGGACTCAAACAAAATAAGTTGGTAAGACCTGTGGTGTTTTTTTTCTTTAACTGACACTATCTTAAAGTGAACAGGCACAGGATTTACACTTGGATTTGGGCTTTTTCAGCACTTTTGGTTTTCCATATTTAAAATAAATTACTAATACTTAAACCTCATTGCCAGTCATTACCTAAAGCATGCAGCTATATTTTATCTTCTGTATTTTGCCAAATATTCTAATCAGCCAAAACAAGTTGAGTCGATACACCTGACTTAAAAATCAGGGCTTTGCCAGCATACACATCCACGGCTCAGATCATTTTTAGTTTCTCAAGTGAATCGATTAGAATATTTACTGGCATAGATATGCATTCCCACCGTGTAGCTTTGGGTTGGATCAGTTGGCAGGTAAAATGTCCCATGTACGAGTTTATCTGATTGGACAACCACATCAACAGCCCCCAAACAGCAAGCCTAAGAGGGATGAACTGTGGGAGACAGTAAAATTTTGAATTTTGGCTGTGAAAAAAAAAAGCTTCACAAATCATAGCAAGTTAATTTTTGCTGTTTTCCCATAATGATAAAATATAGCTCACTATCTTGTAACACGTGCAGTAACTTCGCAAGTTGCTCTGCAGGTGGTTTCATTTCGTAAATTACACGTTAAAAAAATAAACAAAAAAATTAAATGAAAAATTTCAAATGTTCTCACTTTATTTTGTTTGTTTGTCTGTGTCTTCACAGTGGCACCAGCCATGAACCTGAGGGTACGAGGCGTGACTGATCGCACCATTGAACTGGAGTGGGAGGGGTCAGTTGTCCTGACAGATTTCTTAGTGACCTACACACCAAGCAGTGCAGGAGGTAACTACAGAGCTGTGCTGGTCTTTAGAAGCGATGAATGTTTATAATATAAGCTTCATTTGATTCAAAATGACTGAAAAATAACACAAAACTTCTTTTAAAAAAAAAGCTGCATCTCTGTCTCCCTGTCAGGTGTCCAATTAGAGATAAGGATTCCAGGCAACACCACCACCTGCACTATCTCAGGCTTGGAGGCAGGCATAGAGTACAACATCAACGTGTTCGCTGTCATTAACAGCAGTATCAGCGTCCCTGCCAGCATCACTGTTTCGACCTGTAAGTGCAGCATCTTGGGTTGTTTTGACAAAATGTTCTCATGGGAGCCTAAAGGATATTCCACCGAAGCCACATTCGGTTCATGGCTAACAGAATATAAATGTAACACCTCAATTCAGTGACTCACAAATAAAAAATGTTCTCTGTCTCATACTGTGCTGTACATGCATCTTCACATGAAAACAGCCATTCATGCGGATGAACACACACACGCACACACACCCACATGCACCCTGTCTGTCACTTTTTTTTTCTTTTTATATTAAATCCTCCCCAAGATGTTTCTCACTGTCGATAGAGTGAGAACACCACCTGGTCTTCTGTGCCAACCGGTTGTGATTCCTATCTGTAACACCTGCTCGGTGTCACTCACACTCCAATACACACGCTCACACACGCACACACACACACGCGCGCACACACACAAATTTGAACATCTTTCTTCTGAATGTGTACCTCCTGGCTGATGTTAATTCTAGGTTATTGGACCTGAAAGAGAAACACACTAGCTGCTTCTGTTCCTATTAAAAATATGCAAACTCACCAAACCCCTGAAATAAGTAATCGCCTGTTTTTAATGGCAAATAGTGCACGGTATCGACTTTACATTCATCGGCTACAAACAGTTTGGTGCCATTAGTTCAGTTTTGGCAGATAAAATTACTGTCCATTTCACACATGGGCAAATTTATTCCACTGATGCAGAACTCATGGCCATTATTAAAATTTAGGGCAAATGAGCTCAATGAGACCATTTTTAGTAATAATATGATTTGTCAAGTTTTCTTTGACAGATTTAATTGCAAGGTCTAGTATTTAATTATATATAAAGTTACATGAAGACACAGCTCCTGCAGAATTGTGAAAGCCATTGCTTACTCAAGCTGAAAAAATGTGGGTGGGGGGGTTCGTGTCTTACGAAGCAAGTGTCATGTTTTAAATTATTTCGAACAAATATGACAGCCTTTATTTAATAACATTTTCTAAAATAATCTGGCATAATCGATAGCCATTAGAGCAGCATTCCACGTATTTGAAAAAGAGAGAAAAGGTCAAGGCCGAACAACACAACAGAAAAACAAAATTTTCTTTTCGTCACTGGACACCTTCAGCATGAGATAGAATGGTGATTTATGGGCCGTGCGGGTCACTGAAGAACAATAATTTGTCTCTGGCTACCTTTCCAGATCTCTCCAATCCAGACGGTTTAGTTTTCAAATCCATCACAGAGACGTCAGTGGAGGTCCAGTGGCAACAGTTCTACTATTCCTTCGACGGGTGGGAGATCAGCTTCATCCCCAAGGTAAAGCTGTGCGAACGCTCACTGTATGTGTTCCCTGTCAGTCTCAGTGTAAGAGTGTACAACAGCATGCTGAAGACAAGCGTACTGCATGTAAGAAGAACAGAGGGACCGACTTGCCCTCTACTCCCACACAAACAACAGCATTTTATTATTTTTTCACTCACTTGTTGACCAAAAAAAAAATTGTTCTTGCTAGAAAAGAGTTATTTTTTAAAATCTTGCCAGTGCTGACCTCTAAATGACTTTGAATTTCTGTGCAGAAACAGGCAGAAATATAACTTGATTGGTTTAGGTTTTCTTTGGGGGGGGAGGGTTTGCTCAACTTGAGGCCCATACCAAATTAGACAAGCGGATTGTCTTAAGCTTATTGGCTATTAGATGGATGAGCCATTAAACCCTTTTCCAGACCCTTTGTAAACCCATAGCAAGGCCAGGTTCAGAAGCCAGGAGGCAAAAACATTTCTCTTTCTAATTCCCGCTGTAAACTCAGGTACTCTAATCTGGTGCCCTCTCACAGTAATTGGTTTTCTCGTTTAAGGTGTTCTCATGGGGAGATATCCTTTGGTCCGGCCAGACTTCAAGCCGCAAGTCTAATGTTCCGATGTTTTTTTTTGTTTATTTCGAGCCCTTTTAGGGATAAAATGTTTCTGAATGGAAAAAAGCTGTGGGCATCCTAATTTTTTATTTTATTGCTCCCTTTTCTCTCTTGATATCCAATCTTTTAGGTCTCTCTTCTTTCTGCACTTTCCAGTACCTCACCACCACCACCACCACCTTTTACTCCTAATCTCTTGTTTTACTTCCCATCCACCACCTGATGGTTGAGATCTCCAACCTTTTAACTCTCCATCTTCCATCTCTTTGTTTCTCCTTCACCTTTCCCTCCCTCTCCCTCCCTTCTCGTGTATGTTCTTCCCTCTATCTTTCCTCGCTTTCCCCTCCCTCCAGCCCCAGGGGAAATCATATTATGAGATGGCTGTCCCGCCCCCTGTGGATTTAATCCAGCAATGGGGATTGTGAATTTTGACAATCTTGTAATGGAAGTAGGCATGAAAGCTTTGGCCTGTGCGAACAAACACAGAACTAACTACACCGCAAAGAGGAAAAAGAGTGAAAGAGAGGGGGGAGCAAGAGCTTTGAGACCTGACGTTAACATTGTTGCAAACAGCCACGGTATATAGCTGACATCCCAGTAAAATTCCATACTGCCAGTATTTTGTAGCACATACCTACCAAACCATTTATTACGTTATAATGTCAGCTTTTGGTAATAAATCAGTAAGGCTGTAAAGCAATCAGTCAGTCAGTACAGCTGCCAGTGGAAACATAATATATTCATCATGTAACAGTGTTCCATACAAGAGTAAATACTGGTTTAGAGTCATATACAGCCATTAGAAATGTTGAAATGTTTCTAGTGTGTGTATAAATATATATATATATATATATATATGTATGTGTAGCTGTTTCTAGGCTCCCTTTGAAAAAACATATTTTAATTGGACATGCTGCTCCCTTATTTATTTAAATGAAATTCCCACACACAGAAACACACATCTGACCACTCATAATAATAACTTTTCAGTAATTCTTCGCATTGTAATTCATGTTGAGTAGTGACCAAGTGGTCAAAGCTCAAAGGTCAAAGGGCACTTGATGAGGTTTCTGCATACACTGTACATCCAGCTTTTGTTCATGTCATTCTCATATACATTGTTAAAGCTGATGAGTCATGCCTGTGGCTATAGCACTGTACAGATTGCACTTTCTGACTTACTCCTTCAGCTCTTCGTAAAAAGAAACATTCCAGGGAAAATTCCAATAAAAACTAAAAAAATCAATTGTTCTTGTTCATTTGAGCCTCTAAAACTGCATCTCGTTGAAGAAATTATGTGAGTAAATTAGAACAAAAACTCCTCGTTCCTATTCTGAACAACTTCTTATTATCTATATTTATACATATATATATGTAAGGAAGGGATATATTTTATAAGTGTAAGCATTTCAGCTGATGATTGAAAGATTTGGACTCTTATACTCTGAAACACTAAAGTCTTATTATCTTGGATGCAAAGTAATAATAATAATAATTTAAAAAATTCCTTTTTGCAGTTATAAAGATACTTGTTACTGCATTGCATTTCAAATCTAAAATTATCACTGTGCCTTAAATGAATAGTCATATAACCACCTCTTGCTGCTGTGTCATTAGATGCATAAAAGTAGATGCTGTTTTACCTAAAATAATCGAAAGAGTTCACCAGGAGGAACAAATGGGAAAAATTAAACTGATAAAAATGCTTCCACAACGCGCTCCAGGAAAAATCTTTTGTCAGTTTTTATTTAAACAACCTTGTCGGCAGAAAGAATGATGACTAATTAGTAGCAAACTGACACAGGAGATGGGAGTGGGATATACTGTTATGGTGATTGATTTTGTATAATTTAACATTGCCTTCATTTATCTGTATTATTATGGAGTGTGAACACAAGTTGTTATTGGAACATTACCGTTGTGTGTTACTGCCCACCACGGTAATTTAGTTTGATATGATTAAATGGATTACATCTCTAATTATAGTTTTAATTCTGGAAAGCAGCAAGCTGTTATATGTTCTGTTTTAATATGAGCCCTGGAAGCACAAGCTTTTGGGGATCTTGGAGCAGCAGTAGGTGTAACATCTGTCTGTCGGCAGGAAGTGCATGTGCAACACTAGCTCTTTGAGAACAGCTGGGAATAACAGGGGCTCCATATGGATGAGTGACAGGTCTTTGGAAACGTACGGAGTGCTGCCTCTGCAGAATACTGGCCGAGAAATATCACTGTCGCATACAACCTCATTTCTGCCAAGCACCCCTGTTTGGGAATATAATGTGCTAAAAAAGTTTACAAATAAGTGAAAAGAAAAGGCATGAAAGGATGTGGTTCAGAAGAGCAAGTGCATAGAATTTAACTTAATGAGTCACTTCTTCTATCTTACACGAGAGGATAGTGTTTCATCTGCCAGATCTGTTATCTCTGCTGAGAGAAGTTTAAGCCACACTGTAGCTGACATGTATTTAAAATATGCAAAACAACAGACACAAATTCCAGTCTCTTTTTATCTCAACACGTCTATCACTGCGTCTTATTCCAGGACAATGATGGAGGGATGACAGCACAGCTGCCCAGCACCATCACTTCCTTTGTGCAGACTGGTTTGAGACCAGGGGAGGAATACACAGTCAACCTGGTGGCACTCAGAGACCAAGGTCGAAGCCAGCCAGTCACTGCTATTGTCACGACACGTACGTATCAATGGAAACTTCAAAGATATACCCTGATATTAAGATAAGATGTTATCGGTCATATAATTGACATTTATATCTAAAATTGCAGCCAGTTTAAAGAAAAGTCTTGCACTTCTTAATTAGTATATCTATGTAACCATTTCATACAAACCTTTCCTTTTTCCTATAGAGATCTACCACAGCACATGGGTAAAGTGGTTTTGCCATATGTGGCAGTAATGTTCCTCAAAAATATTTTTCTCAGTCAGCTTTTTACTCTGATTGATTGATTGGTTTAAAGTGAGAGGTTGAGAAAGATGTTATGTAGTTTGGTGCACTGAATAGGATATAACAATATTTGAAACAAAATGTGATGCATGACATTTGCTTGCTTGTGTTACCAGACAGCAGTCAATCAAACCTGATCAAACCACACCCACACAGTCCTGATAAAATAAGATAAGATTTTAGTTAGTTATGCTTATTTTGTCATAAACATTTAATACAAAAAGTATATGTTTAAAAGTCGGAAACCATAGTTTTCATGGACTTCAAAATAAGTTTCATATTTGTGGACCAAAAAAACAAACAAATATTGTGAAATACCAGCAAGGAGTGCTAACATATATAGTGTAATAATAAATAGCAGTGCAACTGCAGCAACTATATATAAGATTTATCTGCTAAATAAACCCAAAGTTACGTCTTAAAGTGTTTTATTTTGTTAAACCAGCAGTCCCAATTCTAAAAAGGTATACTTTACAGTTCTTCACTTAAGTAAGAAAAACAGCAAGTCCTCATATTGCAAAGCTGAACGAAGCAAATATTTGGCATTTTTGCTTGACATATCACTTCTGTACTAAATTTAGCATTATTGTAGTCTTGCTTGCACTTGAAAGATTGCCACACACACACAAGCACACACAGCTGAATGCCCTGCCATAAGCAGTGAGTGTCACCTTGAATTATTTGTTGGTCTGCCACCGTTTATGTCCCTGACGTAAACCTCACTGAGGTATTGCCCCGACTCCTCACCCAACTGACAGTACCTGGACAGCTGTAATAGATCCAATTCAAATCTCTTCCATAACAATTCAAACTCTGATGTCTGCAGTCAAAACACCATCAATTTCCTGTCAAGTCTTTGTTCGTATCGTGGGTTGTAATTAAGTATCGATTAATAATTCATGGCACTCATTAATTTTTCATAGGGACCCACTGCAGGACACCTTATTGGATAAAGAAATAGCAAAAGACAAATTTGAAGTTGCTTAATTATTCATAACAAAGATTTATCCTTCCTCTGAGACGAAGAGAACGTGGTAAGGAGTTGGAGGAAAACCAGAGGGGGAGGACTCCTGATGTGGGAATTGGATCTCAGCAACTGTCTTGCACAGGATGTTTTCTAGGAGGAGACCCAAGGGGCCAATTTCGAATACATCAAGGATTGAGATGGACCTGCAATATGTCAAGCCTGAGTGTGGGACTTATTTAGATCTCAAAAGCTTAAAGAAGACTTTAAAGAGAATTATGGTTGTGTGTCACTCAGTGTGTGAAATATGTCATTTACATTTGTTCCCA